>JADRCD010212454.1:0-20386 GCA_019843815.1 Montemys delectorum
CTCTGTCTGCAAAGAGAGTTAAAAGGAGCTTGAGTTACAGGAAAGCCCCCAAACTCAGTCCTTTGTCTTGATCTCCTTTCTTCAGCCTCTCACAGAAGGTGTACATTTCTCCTACCAAGCAGGGGGCAGCAGGGGTGGCTTTTCTTGCACGAGCTAAATTCTGTCTCATCAGAGGAGACAGGGCAGGTCAGAAAGGACACCGCCTCTGAGGAGAGAGGCTGAGCTGGCAGGCCGGCTCATGGAAGACAAGATGGAGGAGCTGCTGAGAAGTCAGGGTGCCCTCTCTGCAGCACCACAAATTGCCACTCTGATTTAGAAATTACACATATGGCTTTTTGAGTCATGGCCAGAACCTTTTCTTATTTCTGTGTCACTAGTTTCACCATTTGTTACATGTGACCTATATTTTTTTAAAGAGCTACAAATAAAAATAAATATAAAACTACGTATGAGTATATGTGTTCATGTTGCATATAAATGCATGTATGTGCAGGCATGTGGAGGCCTGAGGTCAACTTTCACTGTCCCTTAGTCACTCCCTACCCCAGTTTCTGAGATAGGATTTCTCAGTGATTCTGAGCCCCAGCGATCCTTCTGTCTGCACCTTCTTAGCGGGGATTCACCTGTGGATTTCCTATGTGTTTAACTCTGAATCTCATCCCAGCATATGACCCATTTTATTGCTTGAGCCTCCCCATACCCTGAAGCTAATTCTTATTCAATAATAAATATTCAAAGCTTTGACAATGGTAAACACATACCATTGCACGCACACATACACACACACACACACACACACACACACACACTCACACACACACATAAAACAGTGAAATTAGACCATGTATAAGGAAGAACATGTGTAAGCAGACTTCCATTCCCTTTTAGTCCGGCCACCTACAGCACACTCAGTGTTTAATAACTAGAACAGGCCCCTTAGTGAAACTTTGAAAGCCTTGTTTGTTTGGCATGTCTCATTGCTACTATCCATTCTGGTATTGTGTCATGCATCTTGATAGGTAACTAGAAATCTCTCTCTCTCTCTCCTCTCTCTCTCTCTCTGTCTCTCCTCTCTCTCTCTCTCTGTCTCTCTCTGTGTCTCTCTTTCTCATGCATATAGAAGTACACACAAATATGCAAACTATTATTGAATAAAATTAAAAAAAATATTTTGTGGCACCCCTGGTATTATATTATATGAAAATAATGAAGCCATATTTTCTTGGGTGAAATTTTGAAAAAGAGAGAATAAGGAACATTAAGTATATTATTTAATATTACTACTAGGTATGCATGGGATTTTGGCCCTTGGACGCCTTTCTTCTCTTTCCCACAGTAATCGTAATCCTCAGGTGCCCCGGTGACATTTTTTTTAGAAGGCATGCTCCTGGCATGTAGCCTATTTACACCCTCCCACATCCTTCAAACCATGTATAGCCACACTTCCTAAACTGTGGGTCCTAGCCCTAAAGGGGTCACATGCTAAATTTGGTGAGGGATCTTTAGAGAAGGGAAATAGCAGGATAAAGGTGATAGGAAGAAGAAATGGGAAAAGAAGAAGGGATCTTTAATGGAGGAAGGTCAAACAGAGAGGAAAGGGAAAAGGAAAAATAAAACTACAGATTTTCAAAAACATAATGAATCATATTATATATATTGAAAATTACATATAATACATATAAGTATCTATATACCATCCATATAATCTATCTATTCATCTATCTATCTATCTATCTATCTATCTATCATCTATCATTTATCTATCTTAACTTTGGCTGACAGTACTTCCCTCAGACCCATTGACCATCTAACCAAATCTCCTTTACCAAAGATAAGAATCTCCTCTTGTTGTTGTCAGAGGAGTTGAAGAGATTACCAAAACAGTATGTCCTATTGCTATTTACCTTTGGTTGCCTATCAGAAGTCGCAGATACATCTCTATTACTGGAGACATCATGTACTCAGACAGGACTCAAAGGATCTAAGTTGAATCTGACTGGAAAACCTCTTCCCTGAGGACTAGTTTGCATAGTTCCAGAAAGATGCTATGAAAACTGCTACAGGAGAAGAGCAATCGGTAGATCTACCCAGATGTGACACCTATGAACCACAACAATGATCATCATGGCCCAATATTCCTAAGAGTGCCGTAGTAGCACTCATATTTTAATGTAACCAACCACTCTCTAAGTGGACTAAGGCCCACTAATGGGGGGGCAGGGACCATGCCTGATACTGAAAACCTAGGCAACTACCAGAGTGAGTTAGATCATGCATCTTAGGAAAGACCCAACTACTACCACTTTAGTACACCAGCACTATTCCTGACTGCATTCTAAATGCTCACCTTATCCCACAGATAAGTGCAACTCTCACCCCTCACCAAATAAGCATCTATTTTATGGTGGCATGAATACACCTATAACACACTCCATGTACTCAGGGCTTAGGGATAATCTTGAAAATGAATGGTAGAGACTGTAAGAGAGAGAGGACAAGGGAGTCTGCTGTAAGATTTGTGTGTCCTACAAATGACAGAGAAGCTCAACTTAAGTTACCTCAACAGCATAGCTTCCTAAGCAAGACACAGACAGTGATAATGCCAATAGACAAGCCAGTGTGGAAGAGAGAAATCTCACCTGGGATTGGTCTTATAGACAAATAACTACAGACAACTGACAGTTGCTGGGAGGGGAATAATTAGTTTTCCCCATAGATGAGCCCTCAAAGTACTAATACAGTACCAAGTGGTCAGTCCTGAAATCATATACATACCAGGAACATTAAGTAGATTTTTAATATAGCTATGCATATGTTTATGTAACAACAACAACAACAACAACAATAATAATAATAATAAAGAAGCCATAATTTAAGAGTGAGTAAAGGAGAGGAATAGAGGTTGAAAACAGGGACATGGAAGGAGTTGGAGGAAGAAAGGAAAAGGGGGAAATGATAGAATTATAACTTGATGGGAAAATATTTTCTACCTGTAGCTTGTTGAATCTACTGACATTAAATGAGCAGTGATGGAAGGTTGTTGGTACTGGAATTCTGAGATGTCCAATTCCTCCAAATTTTTCTGAATAAACACATACATACACCTTTTACAAACTTCATGCCTCATCAAAGACTGATTAGAACATTACTACTTACCCCTTATAATCATACTATAAACAGTTTGCAAATTTTACATAACTTGGTAGAACCTTTCTTATTGAAGAATTTTTCCTTTCCCTTTTCACTTTTCTTTTTTTTTTCTTTTTTTCTTTTTTTCTTTTTGTTTTTTCAAGACGGGGGTTTCTCTGTGTAGCCCTGGCTGTCCTGGAACTCACTCTGTAGACCAGGCTGGCCTCAAACGCAGAAATCTGCCTGCCTCTGCCTCCCAAGTGCTGGGATTAAGTGCATATGCCATTACCGCCCGGCTTCACTTTTCACTCTTATCATGGGTTAATTCTTGTCTTATTTATTTCTTGTATGTAAATTGTTAATTCTGGTAAGATGGCTTTCTCAGGATACTTCCCAGAATCAAATTAACTGATCAAAAAGAATTAATGAGTCTTTATGTTTGACTGATAATGTTAAATTGCTCTCTAGTAAAATTGTATTGAACAAAACTCCGACGTGATTTTTGAGAGGGCAATTCCACTTCTCATAAAAACGTCATTTCAATTGGTAAAGTAATGAGCATCGGATTTGAGTTTGAAAGTGAGAACAGAATGTTTTTCTCCATTTGATGTCACCTCTTTCTGGGTTTGAGTCACCTAATTCATTCCTCTGTCTCATTTTCACTGAAGGACTCCCAAATTTTCCTTACTAACATGTTTCCCTATTGATTCTTATAATTCCTTCCTAATAAGATATTATAATTATTAGGGAATATTTTAATCTAGCATGTGTAAAGTAACACATTTCATTCCAGTAAAGTCATATGGCTGTGTCAGTATATTTTCCTCTCTTTCATTCCCCTTCTTCTCTCTTTCTGGCTCTCTTAATCCCTCTAGATAGTTCCCACCTCAGTCTTCTTTCTTCTCCTGGATATTCCATTGTCCTAATTTTTAAAAATCAAAGTTTAAGTTTTTCTTTTTCTTATTTACTCTTCTATTAGCTTTTTCATATTTGTGTATTCAATCTGTCGTCTTGCTGGAGAATAATTCTTACATACAACTTGCATGAGACTCTCTGGTGTACTCATTAAACTGAGATTTTCAGTCCAATATCAAAATACGTTATTTGGTAATCCTTTGTCATGGTTCTGTCCACTGTTCTTTAGCAAGGAGCCAGATTATGCTGAATGAAATAGCTTTAAAAATGTATTGTTAAATATAGTTTCACAGGCTGCACATTTTAGAATTCAACAATTCAAAATTCAAAATCATACCCAAAATGTAATTGTGTCTGTATTAAGCATACACAGTTTTTTTTTCCTTGCCATTATTTGTACAGTATTTTTTCTTGCATTAGGTATTATAAGTAAGAATTGGCACAGTATACAGGAGAAAGTTCATGGATTGTCTGCAAACACAGTCGTTCTATAGAAGATACTTGAACACCAGCAGATGCTGGCATCTGCAGGGGGTCCTGGATTGAATCTCCTTGGATACTGAAAAGGTTTTATCATTTCATATTAATACATTGAAAGAACATCTCGCGGGGTGATGGTTTGTACATCCTTAGCCCTGGAAGTGGTGCTACTGGGAGGTGTGGCCTTGTTGGAGTAGGTACATCACTGTGGGCATGGGCTTAAGACCCCCAAGCTAGCTGCCTACAAGTCAGTATTCTGCTAGCAGCCTTCAGATGAAGATGTAGATTTCTCTTCTTCGTCTGCACTATGCCTGCCTGGATACTGCCATGTTCCAACCTTGACGATAATTGATTGAACCTGTGAACCTGTAAGCCAGTTCCAACCAAATGTTGTCCTTTAAAAGACTTGCATTGGTCATGGTCTCTTTTCACAGAAGTAAAACCCTAACTGAGACAGAAGTTGATACCAGGGCCTGGGGAATTGCTGTTATAGGCCTGACCATGCTTTTGTATGAAAGAATGTGGATTTTGGGACTTTGGTTTGGAAAGCAGTGGAATGCTTTAAATGGGGCTTAATGGGCTCTCCTAGTAGGAACATGGAAGACTTTGTTACTGAGAGTGATTGAATTGTGCAGAACTGCCCCCAGAAGTTCCAGTGGAGAATTTCAATCTGTGGCCTAGAGACTGTTTTTGTGGTATTTTGGTGAAGAGTGTGCCTACTTTCTGCCCTCGTCTTTAGAGTCTGCCTAAGGCTAAGGTGAAGAGACTCAGATCGACTACACTGAAAAAAGAAGTCTCAGAAACACCCATCGTAGACTTTGTTCTCTGGTTAAGTCTCATGAAGAGCATTTTTAAACAAGCATAGGAAGCTGAGAAAGGAAAAATAAAAAAAAATATGGTTTGAGTATTAGAGGGGCACCAGGAAGTGAACTGGAGCAGAATTAGGTAACCTTGGGGCAAGATCCCACCAGCTAAATTTAGGTCCAACCATGGTAGTACAAACCTTTAATCCCAGGAGGCGAAGACAAGCAGGTCTCTGAGTTTATGGCCAATGTAGAACAGAGCAAGTTCTAGGTAAAGAAAAACTTAAATCCAGGCTTGGGGGAGCACACTTTTAATCATAGTGCTTAGGGGACAGACATGCAGATCTCTGAATTCAAACTCAGTCTACAGAGCAAGTTCCAGGACAGCTGAGCTTAGGAGGTGAAAAGTTGGAAAACAGAAAGCTGGTGATAATGTAATAGAGCAAAGGGGCCATGTTCCAGCTCCTGCTAGCAGCTGAATACAGCAGCTTTGGCCACATGGCTCTGGTTTTAGAGTCCAGAATAGAAGGATGACTGGGATAATTGATGCTGGTTAACTGGTGCTAAGAAATTAGTGGTGATTAAGAAGAGATTTCACTGAGGTGACATCTTCTGGAAAGTATTTTCTGAGAGCACAAAGAAGTTGTGTTCCAGAGATAGCCAAGGTTGTACCTCATGCTGCAGCTGTACTTGGTAATGTGTAAGAGTTACCCAAGTGCTATTGGTTTTGAAGGCATGAAGGGGTCATGAAGAACAGCTAAGGCTTGGCACTGTGAGAGGCCATGGAAGGCCATTGGTGAAGGTACAGACTCAGTTGCAGTTGATGGCCCAGGACTGAAGGGGTCATGCAAAGGAGTTGAGGCTTAGCACCCTGAAGAGAGCCTATGAGAGGCTGTTGGTGAACCCTAGTTGCAGTGGAAGACCCCAGTATATTGGAGATGCCAGTACCATGAGATAATCACCAAGAACAGTGAAGTAGATCAACTTGAGCTTAGAGTGCTACAGAGGGCAGAACTAGAGAAGGGATGCCAGCTCTTTGGAGGAGCCCAGAAGATCATGTGTAGATCCCAGACATTGAAACAAGAAACTGTAATGTTGAAGTTGCCTCGGAGACACAAAGATGTTTGAGATGCCAGAGCCATGGGCTGTCTGCTGAGAAAACCTGCTAAAAGGGTGTGGAATGAGCCCAGGAGAAAGAAGTTTGTTGCAGTCAACAAAGATGAAAAAGGAGTTGGAGATCTGAAGAATGCTTTGACATCAGACATGAAGATGCAGAGTTTGAAGTTGCTCAGCTTGTTTCCTATCTTGCTTTGGGAATTACAGTTGGATGAATCTCAGAAGAGACCTTGAACTTTGGACTTTTAACATTGTTGAGACTTCTATAGACTATGGGGGATTTGGAAATTCCCCACAATTAATGGGGAATTTAATATAAATATATTTTGCATTACGTTAAGTTTAGATATGACCCCCATACACTCACATGTTTGAACAAACCTATGGGGGCCAGCGTGTGGAATGTGATGATTTGTACATGTTTGGCCATGGGAGTGGCACTGTTGGGAGGTGTGGTCTTGTTAGAACAAGTGTGTCACTATGGGCATGGGCTTAAGGCCCTCACCCTATCTACCTGAAAGTCAATATTTTACTAGTAGCCTTCAGATGAAGATGTAGATCTGTCAGCTCTTTCTGCACCATGCCTGCCTGGATGCTGCCATGCTCCCACCTTGATAATAATGGACTGAACCTCTGAACATATAAGTCAGCCCCAATTAAATGTTGTTGTTTATAAGACTTGCATTGGTCGTGATGTCTGTTCACAGCAGTAAACCCCTAAGTCATACAGTAATATCTCATAAACATATCTCTATACTTTTCATATTTGCTTATATTTTTATTTTTCATATCTAGTTTTTAGATTCATAGGAATCTATTACTGTATACCTTACTGTACCTCAGAACCATTTTCTTAGCACAACTTATTGAGCAGCCACATATTTCCCTAATAATTTACAATTTCAAGTTTACCATACATTGCAGGTTTACAAATATTTGAGCCTATTGCTAAACTTGTTTTACTTTATCATTGACTTATCTGTTTATTAAATTCTGGTGTTTTGAGTGATCTGGAGTTTGGATATATATGTTGCATTATGAATTGTGACTGCTTCCTATTCATTTTCTAACTCAAATACTTTTTTTGATGATTCTTACTTGTACAACTAAATAAAACAAGAGTATGTTAAATTGATTACTGATTATCATCTAGTTATCTACCATGTATCTATATCTATCATCTATCTATTATTTCTCTATCTCTATCTATCTACCTATCTGTCTGTCTGTCTATCTATTATCTATCATCTATCTAGCCAGCTGTCTGTCTATCTATCTATCTATCTATCTATCTATCTATCTCTTATCTCTCATCTATATTTTAAGTTAATTTACTGTTTGACAATTTCTGGCATGTGTATAATACTTTCTCATCACATTCACTGCCTCACCTTGTCTTACTCATATTCCCAGCATCACTTTGCTTCCAGGACATTTCCACCCCCTACTATCATGGCTTATTGCTTATTTTTGGTTTTGTTTTGCAGTTCCCTGGGTTTAACCACATTGTCCTGAGGTGATTCTCCTTCCTGCAGCAGCCATCATCTGTTAAGACCTCTTCAAAGAAGGGCTAGATCCCATCTATCCATGACTGAGTATTGACAGACCCAGTCATATGCAGGTAGCCATAGCTGCTGAGTTCATTGTTGCAATGGCCTTGTCATGCCTAGAAGACAGCCCTCATCACCGCCCTCATCTCTGCCATGCAGATTTTACACTCTGTTCACCCCTCTTTGGTAATGTCGCCTGAGCCTTGTGAACTATACATGGATGTCTCACTGAGGGTTGAGCACTCAACAGTCACTTACTCTCAGCACCTTGACCAACTATGGGTCTCTGCATTAATCTCTGTTTATTGCAAACCAAAGCTTTTTGGACAAAGACTGAAGGCAGCAATAATCTAGTTAGAAACATAAGACTGATTTCCATTTAGGGAAATATAAGTATGAGGTTCATCTCTGGAGCCTATGGCTTCCCAAGCCATGGGCCTTTCAGTAGTTCAGAGTACCAGGAATGAACTCTCTCCTGTGGAATTGGTCTCATGTCCAATCAGAATGTACATGGTTACCTCTATAAGTCACATTTATACTAGGGGACAAAGCTTTCCTGGCATATTGTGTTGTGGCATGCAGGGTTCATAGGTGGATGAGAGTGTTGATACCTTTTCTCCCTCAATTGCTAAATAGCAACTTCTAGAACTAGGAAGGCTAGTCAGCATAGAGGAACCTTCGAGCTCCATTCCAGCATGATTTCTCTATGTCCAACATTTAAACATGTGGTATCTTCAGCAACTGGGTCTTATTGTCTACTGCTGGTGGGCAACCAGGAGCAGTTGAAATAACCTGTGTTGTTTTTGAGGGTGTCTGAGGCCTTCCTGGCTAACTATCATAGGGAGGTATCTTATACTTGTCACTGGAATTTTTGTTTTACCACCCATAGGGTCTAGATCAGCATTATTTACTTAGGCAGACTATTTTTTAAGTATATATATATTAATAAGCTTATATTTAAACACACTAAATATAGTTATTAGCTTAATCAGTCAATAGATATGCTAATTAGTAAATGTCTTAATTTTCTTGATAAAACACCACGACCAAGGCAAGTTATAAAATTTGGAATCTATGGTTTTAGGGGTTTGGAGTCCATGATGGCAAAGCATTGGAGCTTACATCTTGATCCACAAGTTGGAGATGAAGACAGAGATAGAGATGTCCAATTCAGAGAAGCAGGATGCTGGGAATGATGCAATCTTTTAAAATAACAAATCTCATCCTCTCCCAGTGGTATATGTCCTACAAAAAGGCCTAACCTCCTAATCCTAATCCCACCAACTGGGGACTGAGTCTTCAAACTTTTGAGCGTAAGGGGCCACATTTGGCTAGCATATTGTTTCTTCATAAATCTCCAGTCTGATTAACCTTCTTTCCCACCCTTACTCCATCCCTTGCCTCCAACCCTTTTAAAATTGTACCATCATCTGTATTTCCTCCTTCTACTTTAGTATCACATGTGTTCTATGATCAACACCCTTTCTAGGTCTTCCCCCTCTAGATGTCTCCAGTTAAATTTACAAGTTAAATAGTTGAAAACAATGATCCACATAAGAGAAGGTCATGTGGCATTGTTCTTTCTGGTCCAGGACACCTCCTCACTCACTCCAGTTCCACCCTTCCATCTCTTTTTTCTTTTTCTTTCTTTCTTTTTTTCAAAATTTTAAATTTCACCTTTATTTATAGCGGAATAAAATTCTTCTGTTCATTTGTACTCCATCCTAATTATTCATTCATCAGTTGATGGCCATCTGGATTGATTCAAATTTCTAGTTACTGTGACTAGAAGAACAATGAACACATCTGTGGAAGCACTGCTGGAACAGGAGATACAGTCCTTTGAGTATATGAGAGCGGTAGAGTTGGATCATATGGTATTTCTATTTTCAGTTCTACATGAAATCTCCATATTTATTTTCAGAGTGACTGCCTCTACCAACTGTTTGTAAGGATGGCTTCCCCTTCCACAGACAGTGTAGAAGGGTTCCTCTTTCTCTACGTTTATTGCAATTTGCTTCTTTAATGATGCCCATTATAACTAATTTGGAAGAGAGAGCAAAGTAGTTTTAGCTTACATGGTGGTGAATGGCCAACACTTTAAAAAGCATTTCGATGTGCTTTTGGAGAGTTCTCTGGTTCTGTGGCCTACTTTTTTTTTTTTTTTTTTTTTTTTTTTATCTTAGTTGTCCATTGTTTTAATGCTTCACCTTTTTTTTTTTCTTTTTTAGTTTGTTGTATTTCAGACATTAATTCTCCATCAGATGCACAGTTGGCAAAGTCTTCTCTGTAAATTGCCTCTTCACTCACTGATTGGCTCTTTCCTTTGTTACACAGAATGATCATAGTTTCATGAGCCCCCTCCATCAGTTGTTGGTCTTAGTTACTTTACAACTAGATTTCTATCCAGAGAGTCATTACCTAGTCTGCATATCTAAGTATCCTTCCTATGTTTTTCTCTGGCAGATTTGGAATTTCAGATCTTATATTGAGGTATTTAATCCATTTTATTTGAGTTTTTTTTTGTAGAGTAAGAGATAAGGATCTTATTTCAGACTTCTACCTGTTATATCCAGTTTTCCAAGCACAATTTGTTGAAGATGCTATCTTGATGCATGGTTTTGGCATCTTCCTCAACATTTGGGCGCTTGAAGTTGTATAGCCTTATATCTGGATCCTATGTTGCATTTATCTATACGTTTCTTCATGTGCCAGCACCATCCTGGCTTTGATATTGAAGCTCTGAAGTACAACCTGAAGTCAGCTATGGTGACTCCTCTCATGGTTTTCTTCATGACTAGGTTTGTGTTGACTACCCAGGATCGTTTGTGCTTCCACATAAACGATTTTAATTTCCACATTTTAACATTGCCTTTCTACATTTTTTGAGGAACAATGATAGGATTTTAACTGGAATTGCACGGAACCTATAGGTTGCTTTTAGTATGGTGGCCAGTTTCACAGAATTATTTCTTCCAATCCAAGACCATGGGAGGTCTTTCCATCTTTCAATGTCTGTCTCTGTTTCTGTCTGTCTTTCTCTTTCTTTCTTCTTCCTTCCTTCCTTTTCTTTCTTTCTTCCTTCCTAACTTCCTTCCTTCTCTGTGTCTATCTTTATGTCTGTCTCTGTGTCTTTCTTTCTCTCTTCCTTTGTTTGTTTGTTTCTTTCTTTCTCTTTTTCCTTCTTTCTTTCTCTCTCTCTTTCTTTCTTTCTTTCTTTCTTTCTTTCTTTTCCTTTATACTTCCTTCCTTCCTTCCTTTCTTCCTTCTCCTCTTTCTCCTCCCCCCTGCTCTTCTTCTTTATCTTGGTTTTTCAAGATAAGATTTCTCTGTGTAACCCTGACTTTCCATGGAATTCTCTCTTTAGACCAAGCTGGCTTCACACTCAGAGATTTGTCTGCCTCTGCCAAGTGCTGAGATTAAAGATGTGTGACACCACAGCCTGGCACCAATGTCTTTTTTAACTCTTCAATATCTTAAAGCTTTCATTGTAGGAGCCTTTTGTCTCATTGAATAGGTTTATTCCAACATATTTGATTTTTCAATGCCAAATGTTACTATATTTTTTTATTGGGATAGGATTCAAATATATGAAATAATTTTAAAAGGCATCACATGTATATAGCTTCCCATACTAAGACATTACATACATCTATTCATTTATAACTTCTGATTTGCTCTTTCAAACAAAATTTTTCTAATTTTATACGAGTATTATTTCTTAAACTTTTTTTTGGTTCTCTGTATGTTCAATGTTTCTGTTATAAATTATAGGTAGAATATTTTACCTAGAGCCAAAGTGAAATGGATCCTGTACTGGGCTCATTGAGAAGAGAATCTGGCTTGCAGAAGCCATCAGATACATCACCACACATGAACAACAGAAGAGAAGAAAGGGGAACGCATGATAACTTTATCAGTATTTTCAAGATCTCTCACCAATCTTTATGACAAGGATCCACGCACATATATTTCTTTTTCTTAAAAAATACTGTAAAACTAGAGGACATGGGAAGTCTTACTGTACAAATTTTTTCATTACCTTTGGATAAATAAATAGAAGGAAGTGTATTAACTCAGAGTGGATAAGCCCTCTGTGTATGATTGAGCTTGCTCGGCTATATAGATATATAGTTTATTGGTTCATGTAGAGAACTTCAGAAAGGGTCAAACTATGGTTGTGAGCTTGAGAAGCCCTAACATATACGTGTTCATAGAGTATGATTTTTTTGGGGGGGGTTGTCTCAAAGAACCTTAGCATATTAGGGTCTGGGAGGAATCTTGTCGAGACTGTAGTATAGTTGTTCGAAAAAATATAGTGTAGGGCGAGTGGACCAGAGGATTTTAAGGATGTAAGGTAAGCAGTAGGACTTCCATAGTGAACTACCTTAAGCCAGGCTTCTGAGAACTAGAGCTCTCTGTTGTCTCACAATTCTTGAAGCTGTATGGAGTTGTTAGAAGCTACAGGCCCCCTCTGCAACCTGTGGTTCACCAGCAATTTTTGGTGTATCTTGGTTTGGGAGTGCATAACAACCACTGTCTGTTCTGTCACATTGTGTCTTCAGCATGTGTGTCTTCAGTCCCACGTTTACTTCTAAGAATACCAGAAATAGTGCCTTAAGGGTCAGCCTACTGCAGTATGACCTCATCCTATTCCAAATTACATCTGCAACCAATCTACTTCCAAATAAGGTCATATTTCTTGGGCCTCTCGGGGTGGGATTCTAATGCAACTTTTTAAGGAAAGTTGTAATATCATTCATAAAAAATGTTAAATATGTGAGGTGCGATATTTGAGAGCTCATTGTGTTTTAAGTTGAAGAAATGATTAGTGGCTTTGGAGAAAGCTGAGATCAAACTCAACACCAAGTTCACAGCAGTGGCTTAGTGGTGTCAAGTGAAGAAGGGTCCCTGTGAACAAGAGAAGGGCATAATCTGAGGGCAGCAGAACACTGAGGATTTGAGAGTTTCTAAGAATCCTAGCTGCTCACCAGTATTCAGCAAAGGGGTCTTAAAGCAGCAAGTACATTTACTTAATGAGGTAATACAGAATTAAATACTCTAGTTCACAAATTTATATTTATGTAGTTACTAAAATAATCATGGATCTGGTTATATGCTTCCTATCAAAATAAACTCTTCACCTATTACAGCTAGTACAAAAATACTTATATTAACAATAAGCTTCTTGGGTTATATGCATGCATGTGTATACTCAACATGTTTATCCATACTTTGTAGTATTCCCCAAGATTCAAAACATTGCTCAGTTATAAAACGTAGCAAATTTGTCAGAACACAGTGGTCCAGAAAGAGAAGGGCATTGACAGTTTACAATCTGAAAAGATAGCTCTTCCCTCAGAGTCTAGAGAAATCACTGGTTCATTTTTCCATAATGAAGTCAAAGTTATTCAACATTTGGAGTTACTGACTCCCTGTTTTTCATGTACAGGACCCTGGGTTCAGTGCCCAGAACTAAAGAAGCAAAACTGAACCCCCTTTGTCTAAACCTAGCAAGAGAAAGTCATTAGTAATGCTTCCAGATTGTTTGTTTCCTAGTATATCTTTTACATTTAAATACACTTTATGTGTTGTGGATGTTTCTTTCAGTGAAAAATGGAATTTTTTTATTAGAGATTAGTATTCTCATCAATTAACTAATTGATATTAAAACCATGTTTATAAGGTTGTTTGATTTAGAATAGTATTTGGTTTCAATAATAACTTTTGATTCAGGAAAATTATATACAAATGTTGTTACATTTTCATTTCCTGATCCATCTTGAGAAAGCAAACATGAGTGAGCAAACTTGTTGGTGGGACTGAAGGACTACTTGGCTCAACTTTGAACCTCAACATTTTTCTTTCTAAATCAATGAGTCTTTCTGCCATTACACCTATAGAGAAGACTTGGAGCCTGGAAGGGGGCTGGGGGGGCAGGGGGAGGGGAGAAGGGAGAACCATCCTTGATAGGTTCAGTGTTGCCCCCCTCAGGAGGGTCTATGCAATGGAAAGTCACCATCACCACCTAAGGTTTGAAATGCTGAGATGCAATTGAACCTTTGAATTTAGGTTTAAAGAGCAAATGAACATAAACAACACAGAACTCACTCTTTGCTATCTGAAGTGGAGGCCCAAGAAAATGTTCTCTATTTGTACGTGCAGAGCCAGCCTAGCCCCCAGCGGAAAGATGGTTCTTTCGATAAGTAGCCTAGGAAGCAGCATTTTCTGTAACAGAAGTTCTTAGATACAGGACTTTCTTGTGACTCACACTAGCTGGCTCCTTAGATTGAGCTGGGCAGCCCATAATCTCTTCAGGTTCAGCTTTAGGAAACTGCCCCCTAATGGGCTTTAGGAGACAGGCAGTGTCTGGACTAGGAAGGGGAATGATTGTAGTTGACCGAGAATGGACGTGGGACTTTGGAACCTCCTGGATAACATAGTTGCTTACCTTCTTGTTATCAGCCTGAAAAACTTAATCAAGTGACACATTTTCAGTCCCCTGACTGTCTCATGACCAACTGAAAGGTACTAGGCAAAGCTCCGTCCTGGAAGATTGTCATAAAGTTGTCGACTGGACTCTGCCTCAGGAAAAGTTTAGAGTCTCCTGGCTTGTGTTCATACTGCTGACGCTGAGAGCTTAAGGCTTGGCTTTATTTTTTTATTGTACCCTTTGTGGTGTTAGGAAGCAATCACAGGAATGCACACATGGTAGGAGACGTTCTGTCATTCAGGTATATCCCTAGCCTGAAGGAGTAGTGTGTTCTGGAATATAGTAACGTTCCTAAACTCACGTACAGAACACCATGTAGCAGAAGATTCATTCCTGTTCTTACTAAGGCTGTGGAATGGAGGAACCAAAGACTCTCTAAAGGTCATTGATGTCAGGAATGAGGCAGGACTTGTTCATGTGGAAGAGAGTCTCACCCAAAGCTATGCCAATACTAAAATTGTGGCAGGGCTCGCTTACGTTTCCACACATGCGCATGCTTGCCCGGCAGAAGCTCCTGGAGTCCATTTCAGATGACTGCATTGTGTTCACTGTGATGCAACTGTCACTCTTACAAAGCATATGCTTTCTGGGCCACTAATCACACTTCTTTTACAAATATAATTAAATAGAAGTGATGACAAACTGGACTAGTGCTTTTGTTTTAAGAGTAGGCTTTAAGTATTTGGCTGATGCTAAGATTTCTTTGTTAGACATGAGAGAGGACTATAATATACAAAGTAATGAAATATGTGTTTTATGCAAAGAAAGGAATCCTCAATCATTTTTATTTACATTCCTGTACAACTTGGGTCAGGCTGCCCTATGAAATTCTCTTTTCTAGAAGAGAAGTCCACACACTGACCTCATAGTGTCAACTTAGAGCCTGAAATAAAGTCAGCCAAGGCTTTTGTTTGTTATGAGTAATTATTGCCAGTTTTCTAGAATAAGACAAAGGATCAGTAGTCTAAATAATTTTGGACAGAACTGATTTATTACTTAATTTAAATTTTTTCATGTTCTTGAGATAGTAAAAAATCATTTCTCCCCATTTTAAGATAAAAATAACAAACCAATCAGTTATATAATTTTACATTCCACTTTACCAGAAACATGTTTGTTTGTTTGTTTGTTTTTGTTTTTTTGAGACAAGGTTTCTCTGTGTAGCCCTGGCTGTCCTGGAACTCACCTGGCAGACCAGGCTGGCCTCGAACTCAGAAATCTGCCTGCCTCTGCCTCCCAAGTGCTGAGATTAAAGGCATGCGCCACCACTGCCTGGCAAAACATGTATTTTTTAAATGATTGGATTTTTAAAGATCAAAGACAGTCAAGTCACAGAAATGTCTTTAGAAGTTTTTGTTGATGTAGTGCCTTCAGTTAAATTAAAGAAAAATAGAAGAAATGCCTGTTAATTATGGAAAGTTAAACTATGCCATAAATATAGATAAAGTATAAGGATTTATATGCCTTATATTTTAAACGTATTAACAGGGCAGAAATAGGAGTGGCCAGCAGGGGGCTTCTTAGGCTTCACCCACCTTTCAGTATTGGAAACTGAAATTGACTTTACTCTTTTTTTTTCTAAGAGAGGAACTGAATGGAGAAGCTGAGACGTTGCACTAACGCTGTGCTTGCATATCCCTTCTGCCTGTCTTCCTTCTCCCTCTCCACTCTTACTTTCCAAGACCTGGTAGATATGATCCCTGCTGGATTGAGTTATCATGGGTCTTCTGTCCTCACCTTAAACTCCACCTTTGAGAACTTCCTGGGGATGATTTGAATGATTGTCTTCCCATCAGGCATAAACTGAAAGGTAGTTCAGAGCATAAAGAAAATCATATTTTAGTTATATGAATGATGTGATAGTTATAAAGAAAATGGCATTATCTTAATCATGCATTTGGGGGGAGCTTTCTGGAGCCATGACTCAGAGGAGTAAAAGGAGAGCTGGAGAAATCAGTCTAATATGACATTCTTATTTACTCATTTCATTCATTTATGTTACTGTTTTCATTTTGAGGCAAGGTAGCTCAGGTTTTGCTGTGTAGCCCAGGTTGGCCTTGAACCCACGATCCTCCTATCTCAGCCTACTGAATACTAAGATATTAGGCATGAGTGACATTGTCTGCTTTTAATGCACCATTTTAAAAGAATGTGTTTTCTCAGCAATTTCGAAGTATGTGAAGGGTGTCCATGCTGGTGAAGCCATCTATAAACAAATTCTCATTGATTCTGGTATACAGTGCCAAATTATCTTGATCTTTTTGTATATTCAAAAAAATTTGCTTCTTGTTTTTTTTTCTCCTTCTCTGTATCTATTTTCTAAACGTAGGCACAATGTTTTAAAAGTAAGGTAGAGCTATTCACGGAGAGTAAATAAAACGTAAAGAAAGACATTTTGTGTTAACTGAGTGAAATCACAAGAGAAGTGGAAGCTGACCTCATCTGATTTTTCAAATAAGAACTAAGTCTTGACAGAGACATCCAGCCATGTTTCTAAAATTAGCTGAGATGCTCCAAGTAATTCAAAAGTCAGGAATTCTCAGTTTAACGTTCAAGGCACAAAATCCTTTTAGGATTTTGTTTTAATTTGGAGAAAATGAAACTTTGATTTTTGAAATAAGGCAGACAGTTGAGAACAGCTGGCCTAGGGTCGCACTTACCAAACTGTGACACATGGCACTGGGACAGGGGTTATTAAGACCAGGCAACGAGCCTGTGGCTGCTTCGTCTGCTGACAGTCTGAAGCCCACATTAGGACGACCCTTAGTGATTGCCCTACAGACATTCTGTCTCTCCTTACATGGGGTCTTGTAAAGTAGAAGTCGGAATTCAAGTGATCTCAATTCATGTGCTGAGTTCCTTACCCCCAGGGGGATGGTGTAGGAAGTGGGGGCCTTTGTTAGGAGCCAAGGGAACCTAGAAAGAGCCTGGGTCAATGTAATTAGTAACATGGTGACAGAGGCCACAGAAAAGACCTCTTCATAGCCCTGGACTCTGTGAATACACAAGAGGACGCCAAAGGAGAGGCGGTAGGCAGGGGGCTGAGGAGGTGGCTGGCTCAGGCAGTACTTGCTCTGCGAGTATGAGTACCTGAGATGGATGCCCTGCCCTCACATAGCTATGTGTTGCAGTGTGTGCTTAACATCCTGATGTTTGGGAGCTGGAGACAGGCCGACACTTGGGGGCTTGCTCGTCAGCCAGTCTAGTCGGATTCTTGAGCTCTCAAATGATAGGTCACCCGCTCTTACAAAACAAGGATGATGGTTCCTGAGGAACAGGTCCTGAAGTTGACCTCTGACCTTCACACTCATGTATGCACACTTGATCTATCCTTAATATGAATATAGAAAGAGAGAAACAAACAAACAAAAATCAGAGAAAAAAAGAAAGAAAAGAAAAGAAAAGAAAGAAAGAAAGAAAGAAAGAAAGAGAGAAAGAGAGAAAGAAAGAGGAAGAAACCTTCCTTCAGTTACCAAAATTATTAGTACCTAGCCCAAATCTTGGATTTCCTAGTTTCCAGAATAGTGAAAGAAATGTCTATTGTTCATCAGCCACTCACTGTCTAGGATTTGGGTGAAGCCAGTTGCATAGACAAAGACGATTAAGCAGATCAACTTTTAAGAAAATCTGAATACATAAAGGCCTCTTGTTACTGGACTACCTTCCAATACGTCAGCAAAGTAAATGCTTGGCAGGCAAACCATCAGACTTCTTACCTTCGAAGCTCGGTTGGCTGATGTGATGCCTAGCAGGTCAGCTAACTTTCCATGCATTCATAAACTTGGCCAGAGCTCTTATCCTGATATGGTCATTATTAGAGAATTGGCAGTATGGAGTTGAATAGTGCTTTACATAATTTGTACAGATAAAGGCGTGCATGCGTGTGTGTGTGTGTGTGTGTGTGTGTGTGTGTGTGTGTGTGTTTAATCAAAAGCTTGAGATCTGTCTGAATGGAAAATCATGGAGAGGGGATGGAAGCAGAAGTCGCCTGACTTACTGCACAAGCGTACGCGTGATTTATACGTGCTTGCATAGCTTTGTCCTTTACCATATCTTAGTTCCCAGGGTTATCCTTCAAAACAGGGAGGGAATGTATTTTTATTACCGAATGATTTAACCAGTGGCCACGATTATATGACTTATAACCTTGGATTTTAAGATTGTCTATAGGCATAATTTGAGGCAGGAATTTAATAGGTTCTTTGCCTGGTCCTAAAAAAAGAGGTCAATAAGAGAAGAATTCTTTATCTCATGGTAGGTTATAAGACAATTCCTGGGAATAATACTGCAGGGAAATTACTTGGTGCAAATTACTACTGACTATCTATCAGTACAACTACCCCAAGGAAAGATACCCTTTGACGCTGCAGCGTCCCTCTGATGAGCAAGAATGGAAATGTCCAATAGTAAATCTCCCTGTAGCCTTTCTTTTAAGAAGCCCTGTATCGCTTTCTTTTTGTTTTATCTGAAAGTGAATAAGAAGTAAAAGTTGGGGCTGGAGAGACAGCTCCACCTTAAGAGCACTTGCGGCTCCCTCAGACCCCCTGAGTTCCGTTCTCAGCACAGCATCTCACCCCAGTCTGAAAATCCAGCTCTAGGGACTCAACACCCTCTGCTGGCCTCCTGGGACCATGCGAGTGCAGGGCTAAATGCTCATACACATCAAAGAAAACTTAAACAATTGTCAAAAGAAGCAAAAGTATATATATAAAACATGCATTCACTGAGCATGGTTCTCCTCTGAATTGTGCATCTCAGACTGAATTGTTCAGAAAATCTCTGACCGCAGTACTAAAGATCTGACAGCAGTTAGGAGTGCTTACAGTTACTGCAGAGGATCTGAGTTGACTTCCTAGCACATACATAAGGTGACTCATAACCTACATAACTCCAGCTCCAGGGGATCTGATCCTTTCTTTTAGCTTCCTCTGGTGTGTGTGTGCGTGTGCACACGCGCACACGCACGTACACAAAAGAATAAAACACATCTTTAAAAAAATAGAAAGACTTTAGTAGAGAACTATTAATGATTGAAAGCTAGACCCATTCATTGTATAGCATCAAGTTTTAATTAAAATATGTCTTATCTTTCCTCGGGTACTGGCAATTTGTATTCAGTTGCACAGGACATAGTTTTTAAATTTATTATTACCAATTATTATTATTAGTGAGCCTATAAATGGCCTCTGATTTTCTCTTCTTCCTCTGTCAGCTCCTTCAGCAGTCCTCCCACTGTGTTGTTTGGAATGAGAATTCCTCCATCCCTCTTGTCGGTGAAATACTGGTCCCCAGCTGACAGCTCCTTGGGAGATTAGGGATGTAGCCTAACTGGAGAAGGTTTGTCACTGGAGGCCGAGCTGTGAGGTTTACAGTCATCTCTCTCTGCTTTCTTTTTGTTGATCAGTATGTGAGCTCTGAGCTCCTCATCCACTTGCTTTCAGTCAGCTCTCTCTGGATCCCGAAGCCCCAAATAAACGTTTTCTTCTTGAGGGTGCCTTGGTCATGGTGTTTTGTCATAGCAATAGAAAAGTAAGACAACCATCCTGAAGTCCAAATGTATAGGGTGCCATATGGACCCCAGTGGACCTTGATTGACTCAATAGGGGTATTTAAAGAAGATGAAACAGATAGGACCAGTCAGGGAGAAACTGCCAAATAGGAAGAGAAGAATCCTGAACCAAACAAGAGCTACTAAAAGTTCATCATCAAGGCCTGGGGGTCTCTGTGTTTGGATGGGAAAGGAAATGTGTAAGAAGGTTTCTATGTGTTTCCAGGAGGGAGATGGGCGGGCCATCTGGTAATTGTTGTTTTCTTCAGCTGGGAATTATCACTAGGCTGCCTGGCTTGGTTCATTCTCTCTCTCTCTCTCTCTCTCTCTCTCTCTCTCTCTCTCTCTCTCT
>JADRCD010212454.1:20396-54376 GCA_019843815.1 Montemys delectorum
TCTCTCTCTCTCTCTCTCTCTCTCTCTCTCTCTCTCTCTCTCTCTCTCTGTGGTTGTGCTGCTCCTTTGTCCTTGTGACTTGAGCCTGACAGCTGTCACAGGGCTGGCAGAAAGCAGCAGCAGCAGATGAAGGACTAAGTCCCTAAACTTCCATGCAGAACATTTTACCCTAAAACCAGGAGGAAAAGAACAGAGGCTCATAGGTTTTTGTTTTGTCGTTGTTGTTTTTTAATAACACAAAGCAATGCTAAGCTTTCTTCAGTTATCATTCAATTCACTGAAATGATTTGTCCCTGTGAACTAGGGTGTGAATTATTTTGTGAGCATGTAAGTAGAGAGGTTTGTTAGTGTATTTGGGGGCATGTCAAGATTCCAGACTAAGTCATTTTAAAAAAAATATACCTCTTACAAATTGTACCCCCACCCCATAGGCCATATTTGCATTATTACATTCTTTTTTTTTTTTAAAGTAAAGCCCATCTAATTATTACTCAGATCATCTAATTCCAAAATTTTAATTTTTTTTTTCATTTTTTCTCAACCTGTTAGAAAGGGAAAAACGCAAACATGCCGAAGTGATTTACAAGATGAGGAAAATGCAAACACACACACCAAGCCACAGAGCAAGCCAAACTCTCAATGTATTAGTTATCTATTAAACTCACAGTTCTGAAAGAGCAGTCATCTAGGACAGTGGTTCTTAACCTGGGGTCCCATACCCGCTGTCAAACCTCAATTTCCAAAGATAATTACATTACAATTCACACCATTACGAATTACAAAATGACAGCCATGAAATGCCAATGAAAATAATTTGATGGTTGGGGGAGTCACCACTACATGAAGCAGAGCATTAGGAAGGCTAAGAACCAGGCCTCTGGTACCTCGTAGTTCCTGTAGTCCAAGAATTCTGGAGAAAGCTAACTGGTTCTCCTCTTGGGAACTTTCACAGTTTCCAGTCATAAGTCTTCTTAGGCTGCCATCTAACCAAGGTTTTAGTGAGGAGTGGTCTGCTTCCAGGCGCGTGACTTAAGTTTCTGGTAGAATTCATCTCATGGTACACTCTAGGTCTGAGTACCCCTGTTACTTGATCCTTGCCTCAGGCTCACCTCAGTTATAGCCTCTTCAAAAAGGCAACCTGGTACATAAAATCTCTCAAGGGAGATCTGTAAGTCAGAAGTTGAATCTTCTATGACAAATGACTAAAGGGAATCCCCCGTACTCTTACTAATTCTGTTGACTAGAACCAAGTTATGAAGTCTAAAGCATGATGAAGATTTGGGAGACACATAGGACCTGGTTTACAATGGGCAGGGCTCTCTGAGATCTATTTTAGCAGTGCACCTATTACAGCTTGGAGTCATCCAGTTATTACCATACTTAGAAATAAACAATTTAAAAACAATGTTCTTATCTGCTATATTTAGCTATGTGCAAATAGAATCACAGCCAAATGAGAACATTTTAAGGTACACCCCTCAAATTATATAATTTTTTCATGAAATAGTTAAATACTCGTTAGAGAACTCTAGCAGGGTTAATGTTTAATAGTGCATTGATCTCTTTTATAAAGAGGAAAAGAAATGATTCTCATTGGCTTGTTGGGCTTGAATATGGGGCAAGTAAGATGTGCAAACCCAACATTAGTGGCACATGGAAAGATGTTAGGGGGTATTATGGTGAGTACTTGTAACTGGTACCTCACAAAGTATTATTAAAATATATTTCTCAAGTTCTTTGACTACTAATAGCTTTGCATTAGCTGGACCCAGGGAGACAAAGATCTTTATATGGCATGTAAAAGTGAAAAAACTCTCTGCAATCAACAATATAAGGAACAGATCATCCCAATAAAGACTGGCACTGCTGCAGTAGAAGAGGACAATGACTGGATCATGTCAGATTGAGTGCTTCTGAAAAGTAGGAGGCAAGGATTGGCATTCTGAATGCTCAGGCTTATGCTTCTTTTTCTTCTTCCACTTGTCCCCCTTCTTCCCCTTTTTCCCCCTTCTTCCCCGTCTTCCTCTTCCTCTTCCTCATCCTCCTTGTCCTCCTCCTCATCTTCCTCGTCCTCCTCGTCCTCGTCTTTGTTCTCCTCCTCGTCCTCCTCCTCCTCTTCCTCCCTTCTAGATATTTTCTTTATTTGCATTTCAAATGTTATCCCTTTTCCTGGTTTCCTCTCAGACAACTCCCTATCTTATCCCCTCTCCCCCTGCTCACCAACCCACCCACTCCTGCTACCCTGTCCTGGCATTCCCCTACACTGGGACATAGAGTCTTCACAGGACCTTTGCTCCCATTGATGACTGACAAGGCCATCCTCTACTACATATGCGGCTGGAGCCATGGGTCCCTCCATATATACTCTTTGGTTGGTGGTCCCTGGGAACTCTGCGGGTACTGGTTGGTTGATATCCTTGTTCCTCCTATGGAGCAGCCAACCCCTTCAGCTCCTTCGATACTTTCTCTAGCTCCTCCATTGAGGATCCTGTACTCAACCCAATGCTTATGTGAGAGCATTCACCTCTGTATTTGTCATGTATTGGCAGAGCCTCTCAGGAGACAGCTATAGCAGGCTTCTGTCAGCAAGCATTTGTTGGCATCCAAAATAGTGTCAGGGTTTGGTAACTGTATATGGCATGGATCCCTAGGTGGGACAGTCACTAGGTGACCTTTCCTTCAGTTTCTGCCCCACACTTTTGCTCTGTATTTCCTACCATGGGTATTTTGATCTCCCTTCTAAGAGGAAGGAATGCCCTATATCCACACTGTGGTCTTCCTTTTCTTGAGCTTCATGTGGTCTGTAAATTGTATCTTGGGTATTCTGAACTTCTGGGCTAATATCCACTTATCAGTGAGTGCATACCATGTATATTCTTTTGTGATTGGATTACTTCATTCGTGATGATATTTTCTAGTTTCATCCATTTGCCTACAAATTTCATGAATTCATTGTTTTTAATAGCTGAGTAGTACTCCATTGTGTAAATGTACCACATTTTCTGTATCCATTCCTTTGTTGAAAGACATCTGGGTTGTTTCCAACTTCTGGCTATTATAAATAAGGCTGCTATGAACATAGTGAAGCATGTGTCCTTATTACATGTTGGAGCATCTTCTGGGTATATGCCCAGGAGAGGTATAGCTGGGTCCTCAGGTAGTACTATGTCCATTTTTTGGAGGAACCACCAAACTGATTTCCAGAGTTGTCGTACCAGTTTGCAATCACACCAGCAATGGAGGAGTGTTCCTCTTTCTCCACATCCTTGCCACCATCTGCTGTTACCTGAGTTTTTGTTCTTAACTATTCTTACTGGTGTGATCAGGAATCTCAGGGTTGTTTTGATTTGCATTTCCCTGATGGGTAAGGATGTTGAACATTTCTCTAGGTGCTTCTCAGCTGTTTGGTATTTCTCAGTTGAGAATTCTTTGTTTAGCTCTGTATCCCATTTTTAATAGGGTTATTTGGTTATCTGGAGTCTAACTTCTTGAGTTCTTTGTATAATATAAAATACCTTGGTGTGACTTTAACCAAGCAAGTAAAAGACTTGTATGACAAGAGCTTCAAGTCCCTGAAGAAAGAAATCAAAGATCTCAGAAGATGGAAATGTCTCCCATGCTCATGGATTGGCAGGATTATTATAGTAAAAATGGCCATCCTGCTGAAAGCAATCTACAGAATTAATGTAATACCTATCAAAATTCCAAACCAATTTTTCAAATAGCACTTTGCAAATTCATTTGGAATAACAAAAAACCCAGGATGGTGAAAACTATTTGCAACAATTAAAGAACTTCTGGGGGAATCACCATCCCTGACTTCAAGTTGTACTACAGAGCAATTGTGATAAAAATAACTGCATGGTATTAGTACACAGACAGGCAGGTAGATCAATGGAATAGAATTGAAGATCCAGAAATGAACCCACACACCTATGATCACTTGATCTTTGACAAAGGAACTAAAACCATCCAGTGGAAAAAAGACAGCATTTTTAACAAATGGTGCTGTTTCAGCTGGCGGTCAGCATGTAGAAAAATGCAAATGACCCATTCTTATCTCCTTGTATAAAACTCAAGTCCAAGTGGATCAAGGACCTCCACATAAAACCAGATACACTGAAACTTATAGAGGAAAAAGTACGGAAGAGTCTCGAACACACGGGCACAGGGGAAAATTTCCTGAACAGAAAACCAATAGCTTCTACTCTAAGATCAAGAATTGACAAATGGGACCTCATAAAATTGTAAAGCTTCTGTAAGGCAAAGGACACTGTCAATAGGACAAAATGGTAACTAACAGATTAGGAAAAGATCTTTACCAACCCTACATCTGATAGAGGACTATCCAGTTCTACCCCTCTCAGTTAACAAGACAGTCTGGCTCTCTTTGAAATTAGCCAGGATCATGTGACTCTGGCAATGGATAACAAACAAGATGTGCTTCTTCCTGGTCCAAAGTAGAGAGGAATGAACTTGAGATTTACTCTTCCTCCCTCTGTAATACTCCTGCTGTAAGTGCTCCCACTATAGTGCTCCTGCTGTAGTCTTCAGGGACTTTCCAGGTCCCTCCCACCCAACCCATTATCGTGGAAAAATATAGATAAGAAAAATACTCTGTTATTGGGTATATCTTGGGTAAGTACCTATCAAAACTGGTGACCATTATGCTAAGGCAGTGAGTCATCTTATTTTCACCCATTTTATGATAAATTTCCATAAATTGAGTGGCTCAAAGCTGAGGACAATTATTATTTGTAGTTTTGGAGGTAAGAACATCTATAATCAAACCATAGTCAATTGTGAATTTCTATTGGTGGAGGATGGAAGAGTATTAACTTTGCCTTTTCAACTTTCTAACAGGCACCTGTACTTCGTATTCTGCATGTTTTCCATCGCTTTGACAAATACAAGAGAAGAACAGCTTGAGGAACAGAAAATTTAGTTTGGTTTCTAATTTGATACATGTCACTCCACAATTATCTAGCTTCATGAGGGAGACAGGACATTATGGTGAAAGAATATTTTTGCTTGTCTGTTTCTTGTTTTTTTCAAGACATGGTTTCTATTGTAGTCCTGAATGTCCTGGAACTCAATCTGAGACAAGGAAAAGGCTGGCTGTGGGGTAGTGTAAGGCAGTGGTCTGTTCAGGCAACTTAGGCTCAGTCGAGCCTTGAGCTCTGGAGCTTCAGTGGGCAGTTTTCTGCTTGCAGGGAGTGGAAGGAGCTCAGCTATAACTCCTGAGTCTTTGGCTCCTGTTTCACCACAACCCTCCACAGCTGCCCCTGAAGGAGATGTGAGCTCTCTTAGTTAGACAATGCCCCAAGCTCCTAGCATTCCAGCTAGACCCTACCCCCAGTCATTTGACCGCAGCCAGGCATGCCATGCCCCATACACTATAAGGATCAGTTTGCCCCCTCCTTGTTCTCTTGCTCTTTGTCTCTCTCTTGCTTCTTTCTTCCTCTCATGCTCTTTCCTCTCTTGCCTTCTTCCCCTCTTTCCTGCTCTTTGTTCTCTTCTCTTGCATTCTTGCTCTCTTGCTTTCTTTTCTCTCCTTTCTCTCTCTTTCTCTTTCTCTTCTCATCTCCTTCCTCTCCTTTCCTTCTCTCTACTTGACCAGCCTATTTTCTCTTTCCTATAATAAAATATCTCATTTATACATTGCCTCCTTTTTTACTAACATGCCCTGCCACAGGCCTCAGCACCAGGGAGAGAGAGAAATCCAGGCAACAGCAGGCCCCATCATGGTACAACAGCTGGCCTTGAACTCAGATATCTGCCTACCTCTGCCTCTAGATTTCTGAGATTAAAGGCATGCAGAGGGACATTTAATGAGAGCAAGTATCTATTTCATCATGGACAAGGAGACAGGGAGCGAGAAAAGGAGGGACAGAGGAAGAAGAGAGAAAGGTTTGAGAGATAGATAGATATAGAGAGATTAAGAATACAGAGGAAAGAGGTCCCATTTCAGGGTACCACCCCAGTGACTTACTTTCTCCAATGAAAGTTTTGTTACCTGTGAATAATAAAATCACATTTATATTATGAATTCAGTGGGTCAGAGTCTTTATGACCTAATGACCCTGCAACACTTAACATTGCTACACTGGAAACCAGGGCTTCAAAACATGAGCCCCAGGAGATATTCTGAAGTCAAGCCATAACATTTGTCTTCTTAGAATTTACTCTATCTTTAAAGCTGTCATCATAGTACCTTTCCCTCTCTTTTCCTCTCTTTCTCATATACTAATACACATAAAAAAATAAAGATAAAAGAGGAAAGAGAGGAACAAGAAGTCTTGTGTGGGAAGAACCTATAAGTTTCCTTAGGAAAAAATTAGGTTATTAGTGGAAACAAATTAAAGATAACATTTATTTACAAAGCTGCAAAGAGTCTTTTTCCATATTTCTCAAAGCCATCAATCTGGCCAAGGGAGAAGATTTAGGATAATTGATTTCTTCTAAGATTTTTCCATTATTAGATAGAAAGTTTTATTGTTTCCTTGATGATCCCAGCTGAGGCTGATCTACAGGTCTCTCAGATAGGGAGCTGAGTGTCTGATCCCACTGAGCAGAGCCTGCCTTCCACACTAGAGATGGACCATTCCAGTTAAACAGTTGTTTCTTATTTCAGGAGAATGTATACACTGGGGAAAGGCATTTGGCAAAATTGGGCTTTATGTGATATAAACTTTAAGTGGTAGTTATTTAGTAGGGGACATTTCTAAAGACACAAAAGAAAGATTAGTGGTTGGAGTAGACTCTAAGTCAGCATCTCTCTATTATGAAGTCCTAGGAAGCAGCCAACTGAGGACAGGTATAGATCTAGGTCCCTAGTGTACCTAGGTAGCAGGATGAGGATGATAATGACGTGGTCACAATCAGAGTCCATTCTAGGAATAGAGGCTAGAAAATACACATTGTGGTACAGGCTCTGAGTGGCCATGCTGTGATAACCTGTCAGTTATGTCAAGCGGCCAGTGTCAGCTTGCCAGATTTTAAAGAAAGGTATCGGCAGCTTACAGTGATGATAACTCCCAAGAGTGAGGGATAACCTGGGAATATTAGTAAGAGGGATAACCTGGGAGCATTACTAAGGGAGGTAACCTGGGAACATTAACAAGGGAGATAACTTGGGAATGTTGATAAGGGGGATGACCAAGGAATATTAATAAGGGAGATAACCTGGAAATGTTAGTAAGGGAGATAGATAACCTGGGGATAGTGGTAATGTTGGCTACAGTTTCCCACTATAAACAATTTCTCTTTCAATTACTCTCATTTCAATAAAAAATAAAGCAACACAATCACTTTCATGTCATAACCTGATTATTTATACAAATGCAGCAAAATGAGTAACTAGCCAAACAGCCATTTTTTTGAGTTTTCTTTGGCGGTATTTAATAAGGTATCTTAGATTGAACTTCTAAAAGCCTTTTGAATCAAGAAATCAGGAACAAGAATTTACTACCAGATTTCATTTTTTTCATATAAACTCGGGTAAATTTCCATCTTCTTGACATCGTTCAAATGACTTATGGTTCACAGATCTGTTAGGAAGTAAATGTCCTTACTGACCTGTGATCCTGGAGCAACAGCTCAGAACTGAAATGATCCAATGGCCTTTATATGGAAAGTCTTGACCGTTAGATCATGGTGCTTTGGGGAGAGAGAGAAGCCTGTCCAGTCCAGGTCCTAAGTAAATGTAGGAAGATAGGAAGATGTACTACGTATGTGGCTGTTTCCTCTGGATTGAAACATTCTTTTTGGGGGGCAAGTTACTTAAAATTTAGAAAGTAAAATGACGTTTACAAGGCTGATTTACATTTACGTTTACTGATAAGATGAAGTTGGGTATCATTACTAGAGAGCAGAACCTTATTGAATTTATGCCAATAGCTATGTTGTCCTGAAGTAAAGGCTACTTAAGAGTTTTCAAATTCTCAAGGGATCAATCAGATAAGGAATGAAGATAAATGCTTCATCCTTGGGTATAGAGAATTCATCGATGGAATTGTGATTTCCCATAGCCTAAGAAAAGAGAAAAAGTGCTCCTTTTTCTGGGGAAATGGAACACTGAACCCCCAGCACTATTCCACTAGTCGTAAAAGACGCCAGTGCTGTTCCTCATCAGCTCACTTATTCTCATGTAATTAACTCTTGATCTCAGGCTGGTAGTTTTATGAGCCCATCACTATCTCCATTAATTCTGGAAACTGTTACTTACTTCGGTTTGATGCTATCGGGGTTCCCTTAGCTATGCCATCAGGAGCCCTTACCCTGGAGTGCCTGTTACGGTAACTTCCACCAAGTCTTAGGTACTCCTCCTTGCTGAAGACAAACCATTTTGGTTTGCACTTGAAAGAGGAGCTTTCCGGAAGTCCTGAAAGGGAATCAGTGACTGGCGAAAGATCTGGTTGGTTGTCACCGTGGTGTAGTCGACTGGGAAATTTGCTTGCCTCTGGGTGCTGTAAAAGAGACTTTACCTGAGGAGACACAACACACACGCTTGCATGCATGTATGCACATGTGTATACACAATCACACACACACACACACACACACACACACACATCAATGCATATCTATTCATCTCAGATAAGAAGCTCATGACAGACCAAAGTATGAATAAGACCGAAGTCCAACTTAGCAGGCCAATGAGTTTTACAGAGGTTACTTATAGGAAACTAGGTGTGAAGTTACTTACAGGAGCAGAGAGGACTCAAAGGCAGTATCACCAAAGCCCACCCCAGCATAGTGACAACGCACACAAGCTAGAAACCTAGATTGCACTGCACAGTAGGTAGGCAGTTCAACAGGTTGGAGCCGGTTTCTTCTAGGAATTTTGGTTGGTCCAGGTATCTGGACTTGTCTGAGAGTTTTCTTTGCAGCTTGGCTTGTAAATGAGGGCACTTGGCAGTCTTTACAGCTTATATACTATTTGAGAGGAAGATGCTTAGTGAACTGCTCAGTTTCAGGAACCTCCTAAAAGCTATATTGCATTGTTTGCTTTCTATCTTAATGAGTTTCTGTGGATTGGAATGTGGAATGTGTTAGGGTCAGAGGATATTGCTGATCTACAACTACATATTTGTCACACAACACTGAGATACTCAGGATTTGAAGATAATAACAGGGAACACAATGTTATACCAGGACAAATAATAGAGAAGTGGACACTATCATGTTTCTGGGATCTCCTATGATATCTGAAATGTCCATATTATCGGTATAGGCTTATAACATACAACTCAAGCTTGAGGAAATAATTTCTCATTTAACTATGCTTCCCATGCAATTTAGCAACCAAAAGAACTTAGATCAGTAAACATCTCCTCTCTTACAAGGTGAGAGAAGTCTTTGAGATTTTCCAAATGATATTTCAGAAATCTCAAAGTGTTTTAAGGTCAAGAAGATTTCATTTAGAATTTGGTTTTAGAAACTGTCAGGAATGTAAAAAGGAAAAAAGAAAAAAGATTTGTCCACCTGGTTAAACAAGACCATAGGTCACAATGGTAAAATACTTATTCACATACAATGCTTATTAAAAACTTAAAAATTAATCTAGAATTTTTTTTTAACTAGAGTTTTGAATAGGGACTCACTGTTCCCTTTTGAATTGGGCTCAGGATGGCCTCCAGCTCAGTCTGTAACCCAGGTCACCTTAAACTCACAGCAGTCCTCCAGCCTCAGACTTGGATTACAAGTACCCATGGTGCCTTGATCTTTTAACCCCAAGAAGATGCATTTCTCTTAGATGATACAATAAAGACAACATAAAGCACAAACACTATGATGAACAGGATGCACAATCCTTTTGTTTCCTAGATGAGTTAGACAGTGATGAAAGATGTACGAAGTCTCTTTTGAAAAACAGAACAATAACCTAAGCAAATATCCTTCCTTTAGGGCCCAAGGGAGGATGCCTGAACCTTACTCAGAAAGGGGAACAAAATAGTCATCGGAGATGGATGGAGGGAGGGAGCTGGATGGGGGAGGGATGGAAGAAGTGAATAAGGATGGGGATCAGGTGTGAGTAGAACGGTGTGGGAGAGGCCTGGGAGTAGAACAGAAATGGCTAAGGGACATCTCTGGAGTAGCTGGAGACCTGGGACAGGGAGACATCAATCCATCCAGAAAAGGTTAAACCCAAAATTGGCCCTGTCCACAAGATGTGCAGGGATAAAGATGGAACAGAGATTGAGGAAATGACCAACCAATGACTAGCTCAATTGGAGACACATCTCAAGTGAGAGAGCCAATCCCTGACACTATTGATACTCTGCTATGCTTGCAAACAGGAGCCTAGTGTAACTGTCTCCTGAGAGGCTTCATTCAGCAGCAGATGGAAACAGATACAGAGGACCACAGCCCAACATCAGGGGATTCTTGGGCAGTCTTGTGGAAGAGTGGGGTATATAATCAGACAAACCAGTCAGGTCAAGGACACCACAAAAAGACCTGGAGAGTCAACTACCTTGGGCCCATGCGGGCTCACAGACACTAACGAAACACTAACTAAAGAACACACAGGAGCTGGACATAGGTCTCCTACTCATTGGAGCAGATATGCAGCTTGGTCTTCATGTGGGTCCCCTAACAATTGGAGCAGAGGCTGTGTCTGACTCTATTGTCTGCTACTTGATTCCTAACAGGACTTCCTGGTCAGGCCTCAGTGGGAAAGAATGTGCTTAGTCCTACTGCAATTGGATTTTCCAGGGTAGGGCAGTACCCAAAGCGGGCTTCCCCTTCTCTGGGGAGAAGGACGGGCAAAGGGGGAGGAATGTGTAAGGGTGAGACTGGGAGGAGAGGAGAGACGCGGCAGGGGTGACAATCAGTTGTAGAGTGAATTATTACATAAATTAAGTTTTAACAAAGTCCTTCCTCCCTCCTTCCCTCCTTCCTTCCTTCCTCCCTTCCTTCTCTACTTCTTTTCTTCCTCTTTGTGAGTTTCTTATTTGTTTCCTTGTTGTTTGGTGGTATTGGGGATGGTATCAAATCCATTAATCCATGCTGGCCTTAGACTCTGAACAACCCTTCTGCCTCCATCTCTGGAGTGTGAGGATTGCACACATGAGCCACCGTGCTCAGTTTTTCAAGTGCTTCCTTTTAACAGAGAAAGAGGACTGATGTCTGGTTTTACAACAGTGTCTTCTCTCTATTAAGGTTCAATGTAAACTTTACGACAATCCATTCAACAGTCATTGGCTTCCCTCTCTCTTCTTTCTCTGTGTGTTTTCCATGGACCTTGGCAACTTTTCATGGCCACTCATATGTTTGTCTTTCCCCCCTTTCCTTCTAATTCTGGAGTCTTCAAACAATTTCAGACAGCAGTATTTCAGAACAGGGATATTTCTTGGACAAAACTCACATCCTATATTCCTACTTTGCTTGCACTCTCCCCTCTTCCCTGTATTATTTCCAGCATTTTAATTAATGTGTATTCATATTCTTAACCCTTCCTATACGTTAATATCCACAGACAGTGCAGTACAGACTTGTCAACAGTGTGTAAGAAAGCAGCCATTTTTAGTAGACAAGAAAACGCAGAACTGCGCTAAGTCATAACATCTAGAGACATGGTTTTTTAGGACAGCAGCAGTATGGGGAATTATGTTGTAAATGGACTCTAGTTTCTATAATTTCTCTATGAAAATATAAGGTTGAAATAATCTTCTGTTCAATCATAAGTGTCTCAATATTTTATATAACTCAAATATGGCATACAAAATTGATTGCTACATTTAATTTAGTATGAAGTTAAGTTCCAGGTTAAGAAAAAAGCCATGAAACTAACTCTAAGCAGATATGTTACAACATATAATTATAATTGAAATAAAGCCTGTGGTAATGATTTGAGTTAATTAAAATCAAATTCTTGAGTTCTAGAATCTTAAAACTCTACTTGGTATGATTTACTTGTAAACTCAAATATTGTATGTTTCTACTACTTTTTTTTTTTTTTACTGCTGCCTCTAGACATTCTTGTTTTATTAAACCTGTAATCCCAGATTAGTCTTATTGATCAATAAGTTTCCAAAACCATAGGAAAATAACATTTATTGTATACTTATATTAGTTTCTTTATTACTGAGACCCCCAGGGATACTTAATTTACACGCACCTTTTCTTTTCTAGGTTTTTTTTGAAACCAGTTGCACTATGGCCTTGAACTCATAGTCCTCCTCCTTCCTCTGCTTCCTCAGGCCTGGGTTTATGGGTACCAGTGTGATCTATGTGCAGGTTTTGTTTTAACATGGATGTTGGATGGAGGAAAACTGTTACCTCCCCCTTTCCCTCAGTCATCAGGCTTCTGGCAGTCTCTGCTTGGAGGCTAACACCTGGGGAGCTAAGACAGATGCTCTTTGCTGACTATCAGTTAGTCTTTGAAGAAGCCGCCTGAGTATGGCCACCGCCTGAAGATCTTCCAAACCTGGGGACTTTGGCACCTGAACCTTTTTTGCAGTATGCAAATATCATGTAATCTAGACATTTGGTTTCGGTTTCTCCTGTGACTATAAAAACCCTGGCTTATTCTAAGTCTTGATTGGGCTATTTCAACTTGACTTTGTGATTTCTCGTGATTTCTCTTTGCATTTCGAACCCACTATTTCAGGTCCTTTGTTCCCTCCTCTGAGAGAACCCCAGTTCCTGAACCGGCGGGCAGTTTCAGAAAACAAGGGGTCCTGTAAACTGGGAGTTTGTACTTTTTTAAGGTGTATGTTGAAGCTTAGTTGGGATGGAATGTCTCTGATCAAAGTGACTGAGATTAACGCCTGGAGCAATTGTTGTCTGAATCATAGCAGTGGTTGACTGAAATACAGTCTGTCTTCTAACGTCCTAAGTCTTTACAATAGCTGAAGTGTCTTAAGATGAATAAAGAAGTCCTTGCGATTGATAAGAAAAAAAATATGAGAGCTTTGAGTTGTTCTTAGAGTCTCATTTTTGTTTTTTGTTTTTGCAATGATATTTGATATTGACATTTAAGGCAAGGTGTATTGATTTTTAAAGTCCTTTTCTCCTCTCTTATAAGATATTTTCAAAGAGGTGGAGGCAGCCTTAACAAAGGCCTTGATGTGCTTTTCCTGCTCTATTTCTTCAAGTGAAGAACATATGAACAAGATGAGGAGAGAGAACTGCCTCCACTGAGGTAGCCCACAGAGCGGGGACCATGAGTGTAGAGATGCTGTTGTGGCCAGCGGTTGTGGCTGTAGGGGTGAATTCTGAAGGGTGCACTCATCTCTTCTACACTGTCAAACTGATGAGGAGAAAAACAATATTTCTTTTCCCCAATTATGTTCAGAGACTGAAATTAAATGAGCTAAATGTAGATTATCAAGAGAAAAGAAAACAGAACAAGAAAAAATATAAATTAATTTATATTTATGTTTTCTATTTCATGTGGGAACACATAAAATTGCTTATATATCTAACTAATATATCTAATTTAATATGAGAAAGGGAGAGTGGGGAGAAAAATTCAAAGGAAGAATACACACATATTCTTAGGAAACTCAAAATTTCCGGGAGCAAATAAGGGATGAGAACAGTTGTGATATTGTTTGTTTAATCTAGCTTTTGATGTCTTTTTCCAATTTTCTTCAAGTTCTCAAACTCTTACAGAAGGAACTCCATCTTACATGGATTCTTTGGGGGGACTTTCTGTGTTTTTCACAATGAAGGGAATTTAGAAAAATTCTCTTCCCAGTTATAAGCTGTGGTTCACTCTACCACTACCACATGAAGAAGAACATCCAACTTCACATGTAGGTCATCCCTATACATTGTCCATGATACAATTTAAAACAGACTCACAACTAATGACAGGCAATGCTAGTGTCTTATTAAATACATCAAGCATTGTATAGATTTCTAACTATGTCATAGTTATTAAAAAAACCCCTCATGTTTATTTATATTTTAAATGATTATCTGTTCTAGGAGATCTGGCTAAGGAGCCTTGATTTATATCAAATTCTCACAAAGCTGACTGACTAGTGTGTTCGCTTGAGACTTGCTTTACCCTTACATGAAAAGGCATATTAATAGCCCCCTTATAAGACCAGGGTGACACACATGGAATAAGTTCTTAAGTAGAAAGAGCTAGAAGACGGCTCAGTGGGTGAAAACATTGGAAGTGCAGGATCCACACAACAATCTAGATGTGGCTGTACACATCTGTAATCCTGGCACCCTCCTGAGGAGCTGAGAGGCAGAACTAGAGGAATTGTCTGGAAGCTCTCTCAGGCCCGTTGGCCTGGAGCTCGTAGCACAACTACAGAGAAGCCCTGCCCCCATTAGGGAAGAAGGCAGGTGCCACTCCAGAAATGTCTTTTCTGCCTCTCTCTGTGTGATGCTGTGGCCTGCACATGAGTACCTTGGCACAAAATAAATAAATTGCTGGCATTTAGTCTAGGCCCCACCCCACAGCCACCTGGCGAAAGCCAGATGTGTTTGACTTACTGTAAAAGGGACTGCTTGCCCCCTCCTGCTCTCTTGCTCCCTTCTCTTCTCCTCTTGCTCCTGCTGTTTTACCTCTTCACCCTTTCCCCATTCCCTTCCCCATCTCTACGCCACATGCTCAGGGCCAGCCTCTATTCCTGTATTCCTCTCTCTCTCTCTCTCTCTCTCTCTCTCTCTCTCTCTCTCTCTCTCTCTCTCTCTGTCTGCCTGTCTATCTTTCTCTGTATCTACTCCCTCAACTCCCCTCCCATGCCCTGGATACATTCTATTTTATATATATATACAGTAGAGTGGTGGTACCTCAGGGGGGAGGTACTCCTTTCCCTAGACCATACCGTGCCTCCACCGAACACATTCCTGGCTTCTCTCTTTCTTTTTATAAAATACAACATAAATAATTTTTAAAAAACAGTTTGATGGAATAAAGAATATACAGGGCTGGACAATTGCCTGGCACAAAGCAGTGATTCAGCAAGTTTCCGATGCTTCTCCATCTAGACAAACACAGCTTTTGTAAGTGCACACCACTTACAATCTTCCCTTGTTTCCTTTTAATACTTTTTTTTTTTTAAAAAAATGTACTGTAATTTAAGCAAAGGAGAGATGCAACAGTGTACGCTGCTTCTCGGTGAGCATTATCTGATGTATCTTTACACTACATTAACACTGTTATCCCTTTTAAGGTCACTATGCCATGTTGTCACTAAAAACTAGTCAAGCGGAATCACATAGTCATTTGCAAGCACTGGATATTTGTTTGGCAAGGTGGAGGCTTAGGTTTCTGGATCATAAATTAATGGCTAAGTTAATCTTCCTTTTTTAATTAAGAAAAGTCAACCAGGCATAAATGTTGATTAAACTGATGACGGAACTGGACCGAATATAGATAATATATGTTACACAAATTACATAGCCTGTGTCCCTCCATGAAAGGGAAAGAGGGAATCAAGATGATTATCCAAAATACATAGGCATACAATTTAAGAAAACAATTGTTGACCCCAATCAGTTGTATGATAGTTTTCTTTTTATTACCTGCTCACTTGGTTGGGAAAAATCAATATAAACAAAAACACGATTCTCTTTGAAATTTCATTTAAATACTTACTTCAAACATTTAAATGATCACCTTCCTCTTCCATGGTTTTTAATCTTTTAGTACTGAGAAGTTAGCACACTGTACACGCATCTTTTTAAAGGAGGAGGTGCTAGGACTGAAGGGAAAATACAAATAGAAAACTTCTAACTGCTTTTGTGCTGGCTGTTTTCTCATTGCTATTGGTTATCATTTCTTAGTCCAAGGATGAATGTTAACAACGAAGTGGGAATCATAGGGGTAAATCACCTGTTCTTCCCACAAAGGAGTCAGGGTTAGAAGCTGAAGTTAAAACTGCTCCAGGGTACAGGGGAGTATGAAAAATGTAAAAAGGGACCCCTTTCCTACCCATTTTCTGAGTTCTTGAGAACCTACCTTTTTATTTTTTATTTTTATTTTAAATTTATTTTAAATTGTTTTTCTTTTTTGCTTTTCCCTCTTGCTCTTCTTTTTTTGCAAGGAAATGGGGACCCAGGCAAAGGGACAGGGATGCAAAATTGCATCATTCAATGGGTTCAGATCTAAAGAAAATAAGGAAACAGACATTTTGTTCCTCTCACAGAACAGAACAGCTCTGCGCTGTTCTCTTGGCACTCCCCAGCATTTGGCACGTTCTGTTTCCCTCTTATTTTCCCTGTTTATGCTCAAACATCTAAATGCCTGTATCAGATTTCCTATGAGCCTTCGAATTTGCATTCCCTTTCCAAAAAGCACAGCCTCTAGTTAGAGAGAACATTTACACTGCATGCAAAGAAGCAGGCTAGTCTAAACTTGCAGGGGTCTCTTGAAATCTGAACCCTGAAACTAGAAAGAGGTCACCTGGCCACACCCCTTATTCTCTCTACATCTCCAGTGTAAGAGTTTGATGAGAAGGTTCTTAGCCTGGGACCAAACAACTCAGATAACAATAAAACCTCAATTGTTTAATGTCTTGCTTTAAAAACAAAACAAAACAAAACCCGAACAACAAAAAAATCCCCACAAGTATAAAGTACTAAGAGGTTCAGTTTACTATCAACAGTCACATTACATAAATTTGGAAGAATTTATATAGGCATATCTTAAAAAGACATTTTTTTGAAAATTATAAGGTAATGAAATTATGTGTAACACCTTAATGAATCCAAAGTTCTGACTTGTTCTTTACTCAAATGTATATTTCTCCCTTCAAGCCCGGCTATATTAAGTGTATATTAAGGATTTTATTTTATATTTGTTTTTCTGCTTAGGATATTCTTTTCTCAGATATTTATGTTCTTTTAAGTGTACCCTCTAATGCCACTACAATGGCATACATATCATTATTGTCCCCAGGGTCCTGTCTCACCTGGCTTGTAGCTCTCACCTGCCTTCCTGTCTTTCTTCTCTTTAGCTACCAACACCCATTTGACATTCTCTATATTTATTTGTTTGTCTTTAGTCTTCTATTTGAATATGAACTTTAGGAAAGCAGGGACTATACAGGTTTTTGTCTGTCTACCCCTATCCACATCTAGACTAGCTTCTGATACACAAGAGGTACATAATAGATGCTTTCAATGTGGAGAGGAAATGGGACTTGCTTGATTCTGGTACAGAAATGATCCTTGAATAGAAAAAATAAATAAGTTGATGAACGAGTGTGTGATTGTTAACACAACATGGAAAGGGCCTTCCCTTTCGTCTGTATGTCTCAGATCTATTTATTGTTCTGCTGTGCTCTGCTCAAAGGTAAGCTCAGTCAGGAGGCTGTGCGTTGACTAATGAGATAGAGATACAGGCCGAGCCCAGCAATAGTCATACATTTGATATCCATTCATTTTTCTCCAGTGACATTTTAATATATTTTGGTGAAGATATTCCCAAGATAATGAGGAGATGCCGAGCGAGCTTTGAAGGTGATGAGTCTTTTTCCCATTATCAAAGACAAATACAGGTATGGAATGTGTGCAGAGCACTAAAGCAGGAGAAGGGAATGAGAAAATCCCAATGAAAAGAAATTAAAGCTCTGCAGTAATTGAAAGAAAGGCCAAGTTGAAAGCATAAATCTCCAGCATCAGTGAGGATTTATACTGATGCAGGGTGAGTGGACCTATGGCTTCCTCTCGTGATGTGATTCATTTTGAGAGAATCTCATTTTCTTTGCCAAGAATAGTTCATGGTTTAGTGAAAATTTCATCTTCAGTGTAATCATATCAGCCAAATTCTGGCTCTGTATATTATGAAATGAAGAACAAACTATTCCTGACTTATTTTTGGTATTCTAAACATAATATCAAGGAAGTCAATCCTATCTGCATTTAAATGTTGAGATATTTGCATCAGGCCACAGGATTCCTGCTGAAATTTACTTACAAAGTACATTAAAGACTATGAGGACCTTTGATCATAAATTTGGACTTTATCCAAATGGCTGGGTAAGAAATGAACTCACTTAGAACAACATCCTCTTGATGGTCAAATGAAGGATCTGTGCTAGTGAATTATTTTCAGTGGGCTGACACATCAAGGTAAGGGGGACATAGAAAGGTCATTTGAAAGATTATCCAGTCTGAAGCAATCTGGACAGATATCATCAAGATGAAGACTAAGCTTTAAAGGACACAGGCCATGGATCGATTTGTTATGAAATTGATCACGATGTACCAAATTACACTGAAACATTTTCTCTGATTACTGTTTACAATGGCACTGAATTGGGGCAAGTAGTTCACTCAGTTTGTACCAATGGGATTTTAAACATTTTTCTCATCAATGTATTTATTCACTTTACATTCCAGTATCTGGCCCCCTTCTCCTCCCAGTTCTACCCTCCCACATGTCCTTCCCCAATTCCTGCCCCTCTTCACCTCTGGGGAGAGGGAGCCCCCCTTTGGGTATCTCTCCACCCTGACACATCAAGTCTCTGTAGGACTAGGTACATCCTCTCCCACTGAGGCCAGACAAGGCAGCCCAGTTAGGGAGATGGGTTCCACTGACAGGAAACAGATTCAGGGACAACCTTGACTCCAGCTGTTGGGAGACCGCCACAATATCCAAACTGCACCTCTGCTACAGATGTGTGTATGAGAGGAGAGAATCTAGGACTAGCCCATGCTAGTCCTTTGGTTGATGGTTCAGTCTCTGGGAGCCCCAGTGGTCCAGGTTAGCTGACTGTTGGTCTTCCCGTGGAGGCCCTGACCCCTTCAGGTCCCTCAGTCCTGCCTTCAACTCTTCCACATGACTCAGTGATACTAATGATTAAAATGAGTGTAGCTTTTGCTAAGAGGATGGGGGAAGGCACTTGAATAGTCAGTTAAAGCACAAAGTTCATGGGAGTAATGGTCACAAATGTCTTTACTTGTAAGTCTTCTAAATGTCCTACAGAACAAAATCTCATTACAAACTTTCAATTTTTCTCTTGATTGGGCAGTTTAGTATAATGAGGTGATGTTCCAATTCTCCACAATAGTTATAGAGGAACACACTAGTTATCTCTTCTCTGCATCTTTGTGTTTTGTAAATTTAACCATTTTTTTTTTGAGACAGGGTTTCTCTGTGTAGCCTTGGCTGTCCTGGAACTCACTCTATAGACCAGGCTGGCCTCGAACTCAGAAATCCGCTTGCCTCTGCCTCCCAAGTGCTGGGATTAAAAGCGTGCGCCACCACTGCCCGGCAAATTTAACCAATCTTGATCTGATAAAATGAAACAAAAAACATTCAGAAATGTAAAATTCATTAGTACATTAAATTGTACACTGTTCCAAATAATACAATGAAACCTCACGTTTTCTTTTCACCAGGGTACCATCACCACATTGTTGGACATATCAATATTGTAGGTATCACACCTCCATTAATCACTCATTAGTCATCATGGTTGTCAGGACAACTACAGTGGTGTGGTTCAAGTAATCCTAATATAGGAGCCTGACACTAAATGACAGACTTGAATTATTCACCTCACTGCATCTCATCGCCTAAGTTAAGGACCCAGTATGACCAGCTGCCTCCAGCTCCTGCTCTCGTGACTTTCCTGCTAGAGTGGACAGTATTCTGAAATTGTGAGCCAAAGTAACCATTCTCATTCCCTCCCTTAAGTTGCTTGAGTTGGGATAGTTCATTACAGTAATGGAGATGTAACTAGTGCAGTACAGTGTCCAAGAGGAATGCATTGTAAGCTGACCATGATATGTCCTCTCCCAAAAGCTCTTTCTGTGTCTTCATGCACATCTCTCAGCTGTTTTTGTAGACCTTTGTGGCTTTATTTGTTTGCTTATTTACAGAGGGACCAAGGTACAGACTGATGTATGAAAAATGCCATTGTTTTCAAGCTCCATTGAATTGTGGATTCCCATTTTATTCTGGTCTGAATCCTCTCAAGGTGATCAACTCCCGAAATCTAACCGAGCACAACGTAGTAATGTGACTTAAAATAAACACTTGAAAAGCTTGTACGAGTGTTACAGCTTTTGCCAAATTGTATAGAGCTGGGTTTTTAACGTGACATTTAATCAATATATCTTTTTGAGATAAATTAATCTAATTACAATGTTAATTTGAATGAAACACTCAAAATACAGAATAAAAACAACATGTCATTAGGTGTTAGTGAGCTTTTAATGTAGTTTGCTCTAACAGTCACATATGAAGAGAAAAGAAAAAAAGGCCACATAGAGGCTAATTTTTCTAAAATCCCATCTGTTATTTTTGTTGGAATTAAGCTCAGTGATTTAAAGGTTACAAATACTGTATAACAATTAACATCATTATAGGAAATGTGTTACTTTCGAGTTCCCTGCTTTCTTAACTCTAATGCAGTACCTGATACAGACAGCCTTTACAAAGGATAAAGTCTGTTTGGATCCAGGATTCTGGAGATACAAGTTAAAGGGGGATACATCTGGTGATGCCCTTTCTGTCACCAGTGTCCCCAGGTAGACCAGAGTAGCACACAGAAAGGACTTGAAGTGTGCACATGTGCGTCTATGTGTGTATCTGGTCTTTGGTCCTCCCTATAAGCCACCAGGATTCAATCATGAGACCCTCACACTAATGACTAGATCTAATCCTAATCACTTCCCAGAGGACCCGTTTCTAAACAACAAGGTTAAATTAAGTTTTCATGGTCTCAATATCTGACACAAAGCTCCTATTTTAAGTAGGAGACACCTTGGGAGACACTCAAACTGTACTCAAAGCACATCAAATGGCGATAGTATTGAAAACAACTGGCTTGTATCAGAGCTGTGATTTGCTTTCTTGCTTTTCTCTATAACTCAGGCAGGCAGTGAACCAGTTGCCAGTAACTTGTTTGCTTTAAAACGAAAACAAAATTGGAGATTGTTTGCATATTTTCCCATGTGTTTGTTTTCTTTCCATACAGACTTCAAAGGAAGTGGCTATCAAAATGTTACAAATTATTCATGAATTCTATTGATTCTTCTATCTAATGGAAATGAGAATTTTTTTGTTAATTTTAAGAGAATTACATTCCTTACTCTAAAGAGACTAACAATATCAGTCTTTCAATTTCAAATTTAAATTTTATATACAATATAAATATCAAGAAGTCCTGTACACATTTATTTTATCCCTGGGGAATAAGGCTAAGATACCCTTTTAGAATAATTGTGAAACTCTAAGTTTCAGTGAGGCAGAGAGTATGGAAATCCACAAGATGGTACAGCACAGCAGTGGTCTGGCCATGAACTTCATGAGAGTCAGGACTGTCACTGGGCATCGTTAATTGCATGACACGTAGTTATGGATATTTTTTTAGATTTACATGTTTACTTATTTTTATGTATATGAGTGTTTTGACTATATGAATGTGTGTGTAGCACATATGTGCCTGGTGCCCACAGAGGTCAGAAGGGGACATTAGATTTCTTGGTACTGGAGTTGCAGTTGGCAGTGAGTCACCATGTAGGTGCTGAGAACTGAACCTGGATGGATGGTCTGCAAGAGCAACAAGTGATCTTGACTGTGGGGCTAATTCTCCATCTTCTAGCTATTTTATATGGAACCTGTATCAGCTATTTAATTTACAATTAAAAGGACAAACTCAAGATGATCATTATTTTTTAAGACTTTTTCTTGAAACACACACACACACACACACACACACACACACACACACTAAACATGACTGCAAAACCGAAACCTCACGGATATTTATGCAAAGACCCACAGCATGCAAATTAGAGTATTACTCTAACTCTAAGTTTCAGTGAGGCAGAGTGTATGGAAATCTACAAGACGGTACAGCACAGCAGTGGTCTGGCCATGAACTTCATGAGAGTCAGGACTGTCACTGGGCATGCTGCTCAGTGTCAGGGATTGCCACCTGGTTAATTCATCTCGTGGTAATGATAATAATGACGTTAGGTGTACACTCAGTATGTACCGAGTGCTTTACATAAATTAACTCATTTAATTATGATAACAAACTCTTAATGGTACGTACCGTTATTATCTCCATCTCACAGGCAAAGACATTGAAGATGCTTTGTGGTACAGGGGAAGTGAGTGACAGATTTATATAATGCAGTAGTGTTAGATAATAATGAGCAGATAGCAGTTATTGGAAGTATCGTGCCCTCTCCATATATAAAATTATTGGACACATTCTGGGTACTTCTTCTAATCCAATAAGTCAGGACAGGAATAAAGAAGAACGTGAACTTTTTTTTTTCTTGAAAAAGATTGGGATATATTATGTACACTGTTGGCCACAGTTCAGTAGTTTTCCAAATCCATTCTCTAATAGACAACATTATATTCATGATAATTTCTCAGCGAAGTATTTGCTATTGGTATATCTTATATAAGTAATACAAGATAAATAACAAACTAGCCCACTGTACCAACTCAGAAAAACAACTCTCCCACTCCTAAGATAAAATACCATTTTGGGTCAAATTAAACAGCAGTAAGGGAGCGAGCACCTTCTGTCCTAAGAATACGTAGGAAGGTCTAAGGCTTCTTCAATTTCTCTGCTTTGTGCCCATTTTGAGTTCTATAATCCTTCCTAGAAAAATAATGGTTGAAATCAAATAGCAAAGGCAGAATGACAGGTCTAACAATTTTCTGAGTTCCACGTGTAGGTTAGACATGTGCCTGCATCTAGTCCAAGTATTACATGTAAGTGGCTATTTCAGGGACCTTTCAGATGGAATTGCCATCATATGATTTGAAACAAGTACAGTAAGTCCTTTGGGGGAAAATCACATTTTTATAGACTGATAGGTTCTGGAAGGAGCTGTAGTTTCACACAGAATTTGGTGGTGTGTTTTGAAGAGTCAAATCAAAGTTAGGCTCTTCGAAACGGCACTGTGACCTTGAACCTTCAGTGTGCTCTTTGGCACCTTTGGAGTATTTTACATGACATATACAAGTGTGCACTATGGTCCCCTGGGAACTGCTATCCACCTTCTATGTCAGTAGTGTAACTGTGAAATGATGGAACATGACTAGCAATGGATTACAGGCTTATTTAATCTGGGAAGACATAGGCATTGTGGTTAATTTTATGGGCATTTGGTTGGGTCACTGCATGACACGGTATTTGGTCAAACATTTTACTGGGTGTATTGCCTGGTTTTGTGTGTCAACTTGACACAGGCTGGAGTTATCACAAAGAAGGGAGCTTCAGTTAGGGAAGTGCTTCCATGAGATTCAGCTTTGAGACATTTTTCTCAATTAGTGATCAAGGGGGTAGAGTCCCTTGTGGGTGGTGTCATCCCTGGGCTGGAAGTCTTGGGTTCTATAAGAGAGCAGGCTGAGCAAGCCATGAGAAACAAGTCAGTAAGGAACATCTCCCCATGGCCTCTGCATCAGCTCCTGCTTCCTGACCTGCTTGAGTTCCAGTCCTGACTTCCTCTGGTGATCAACAGCAATGTGGAAGTAAGCTAATTAAACCCTTTCCTCCTCAACTTGCTTTTTGGTCATGGTGTTTGTGCAGGAATAGAAACCCTGACTAAGATACTGGGTATATCTGGGGTGCTGTTTCTGAAGGAATGCTTAATATATGAGTCAGTTGACTAAAGCAGATTGCCCACCCAATGTAGTAGGCTCACCTCATTTTATTCAGTCAAAGATCTAAATAATATAGAGTTAAAGTCTGTGGCTCCTGGAGTTAAGAGGGAGCCTCCTAACTCAAGGTGTTGAGCCAGGACACTGTTGTCTTCTGTCCTTTGGATTTGTAGCCTTTGGGTCTCTAGACTGGAGCTATACTTTGGATATTCTGGGATTCCAACATCCTAATTTTGAATTTTGGGGGCATAACTACCATATTATTAAACTTATTTTGCTGTATACACACATATTAGTTTTTTTCTTCAGAAAACATTGAATGGTATAATAGGTGTCTTCCAGGTATAGCTCCGTCGAAACAGCCTCCTTGTAATGTGTCAAATATTTACCACTCAATATCTTTCCAAGTTGAAACTCTTACATTGAAGACAGTTGAAAGACCTCCACAATAAGGTATCACTTCAGAACATGAGCTTGCTCTCTAGCCTGGTGACCTTTTCATAAAACTGGACTAGTTTGGGATTCTCAAATTAGTGATGAGAAACAGTTTATTTTTTTATGATGAATGGGGCTACCATGATGCAGTAGATGTCAGATGTCCGAGCAGGGCATAGATGCAGGCATAGCACATGGCTCTAGAGACCTGTAACAGAAGTGAAGGAGCTATGCCCCCATTGAATTGTTGAGTGGGTGTGAGGCACCCACTGCTCACCATTGTCTTTCTGCTGGGACACAGAGATGAGTCTCTTAAGCTAGGTTAGCTTGTGAGTAAGATGAATGAAAGAGAGAGCTGCACACCATGGCGTTGCCTACTATATCATGCGATTCCTTGTGTGAAGACAGCACTTGGATCTTCCTGGGCCATTTCCTTGCAGATCAACTTTAAGAGACATCTTTTGCAATCTCCTGATATGGGTGCTGTTAGCATTAATTTCCTTGGGAAAGGAAGGGAGCGAAGCCTAAGGTATTACGTTTAATATTTCTATCAAGACAGGAGCAATGAGATTTTAGCTTTGGGAAGCTCTTCCCTAGTTGACCATGTAAGGAGTTTTTAGGCAAGAAGTGGCTAAGGAGTAGATGTCAATGGGGCTTAAAGGCAAAGAGAAGCAGAGTAGGCCCATTCCACATCAGTAATGGGTTCAGGCTCTGTGATGGTCTGTATATTTCCACCCAGGGAGTGGTACTATTAGAAGGTGTGGCCTTGTTAGACTAGGTGTGTCACTGTGGGTGTGGACTTTAAGATCCTCATCCTAGCTGCCTGGAAGTCAGTATTCTGCTAGCAACCTTCAGATGAAGATGTAGTTCTCTCAGCTTCACCTGTCATGTTCCCATCTTGATGATAATTGACTGAACCTGTGAGCCTGTAAGCCAGTTTCAATCAAATGTTGTCCTTTATAAGGCTTGCATTGTTCATGGTATCGTTTCACAGCAGTAAAACTCTGAGACAGAAATTGATACCAGAGACTGGAGAATTGCTGTCATAGGCCTGACCATGCTTTTGTTTGGAAGAATGTGGATTTGGGGACTTTGGATTTAGAAAGCAGTGGAATGCTTTAAATGGGGCTTCATGGGCTCTCCTAGTAGGAACATGGAAGACTTTGTTACTGAGAGTGAGTTGAATTGTGCGGACCTGGCCCAAGATATTTCAGTGGAGAACGTCAGTGTGTGGCCTAGAGACTGTTTTTATCGAATTTTGGTGAAGAATGTGGCTACTCTTGCCCCTGTCTGAAGAGTCAGCCTGAGGATAAGGTGAAGAGACTCAGTTAATTGCATTGACAAAGGAAGTTTCAGAAACACCGACCGTAGACTTTGTACATTGGTTAAGTCTCATGAAGATCATTTTAAACAAGCGTAGCAAGCTGAGAAAGGAAAAATATAAAATATATGGTTCAAGCATTAAAAGGGCACCAGGAAGTGAAATGGAGTTGGATCCTGTATTCAAGGATATTAAATTGAATTAAGGGAGTAGTGATCTTGGGGCAAGGTCCCACCCAGCTAAGTTTAGGTCCAAGCATGTTAGTATAAGCTTTTAATTCCAAGAGGCAAAGACAAGCAGATCTCTGAGTTCAAGGCCAGCCTGAAGCAAGTTCTAGGTGAAGAAAAATTTAAATCCAGGGTTGGTGGACCAAACCGTTATTCTCAGTGCTTAGGAGACAGACATGAAGATCTACAGAGCAAGTTCCAGGACAGCCAAGAATAGGTAGTTAACATGTTGAAAAATAGAAAGCTGGTGATAATGTAATAGAACAAGGGGACCATGTTCGAGGCCCAGCAAGTAGTAGAACCCAAGAGCTTTGGCCACGTGGCTCTGGCTTTAGAGTCCAGAATAGAAGGGACTACTGTGACAACTGATGTTGTTTAGCAGGAGCTATGAAATTAGTGGTGGTTAAGAAGAGATCATCATCACTGAGGTGAAATCTTCTGGGAAGTGTTTTCTGAGAGCACAAAGAGGCTGTGTTCCAGAGATAGTCAAGGTTGTACCTCATGCTGCAGCTGGACTTGGTAATGTGCAAGAGTCGCCCAGGTGGTCCTGGTTTTGAAGGCATGAAGGGGTCGTGAAGAACAGCTGAGGCTTGGCACTGTGAGAGGCCATGGAAGGCTATTGGTGAAAGTGCAGCCTCAGTTGCAGTTGATGGCCCCGGACTGAGGAGTTCATGCAAAGGAGTTGAGGCTTGGCACCATAAAGAGAGCCTGTGAGAGGCCTAATGGTGAAGCCTAGTTGCCGTGGAAGTCCCCAGCATATTGGAGATGTCAGTACAATGGGATGATCACCAAGAACAGCAGTAGCAGTGGAGTGGATCAGCCTGAGCTTACAGAGGGTGGAGCTAGAAAAGTGACCTAAGCTATTTGGAGGAATCCATAAGATCATGTGTGGATCCCAGACACTGAAACAAGAAGCTGTAACATTGAAGTTGCCTTGGAGACCCCAAGATGTTCAACATGCCAGAGTCATGGGCCATCTGCTGAGGAAAGCTGCTAACAGGGAGTGGAACCAGCCCAGGAGAAAGAAGTTTGTTGCAGTCAACAAAGATGAAAAATAAATTGGAGATCTGAAAACTGTTTTGTCATCAGACATGGAGATGCAGAGTTTGGAGTCTGCCCAGCAGGTTTCCTGTCTTGATTTGAAGATTACAGTTAGTGATTGGATGGATCTGAGAAGAGACTTTGAACTTTGGACTTTTAACATTGTTGAGACTGCTGTCGACCACGGGTACTTTAGATATTAGACTAAATATATTTTTTATTATGCTATGTTTAAATATGGCCCCAATTAACTCATGAATTTGAACAAGTCTATAAGGGCCAGGGAGCAGAATGTGATGGTTTGTATATGCTCTGCCCAGGGAGTGGCACTATTAGAAGGTATGGCCTTGTTGGTGTGACACTGTGGGTGCTGTAAGACCCTCATCCTAGCTGCCTGGAAGTCAGTATTCTGCTAGCAGCCTTCAGATGAAGATGTAGAACTCTCAGCTCTCCTTGTACCATGCCCGCCTAGATGCTAGCATGTTTCAACCTTGGTGATAAGGGACTGAACCTGTAAGCTAGTACCACTTAAATGGTGTCCTTATAAGAGTTGCCTTGGCCATGGTGTCTGTTTATAGCAGTAAAACCCTAACTAAGACAGGCTCCAATAAACATGAATAGTCCAGAATGTGGCAGAAATCCTAAGCGTGTAGCTGCCATGGCATTCGCCACAAGCAAAACTTGCTATTTTTACAGAACACAGAGAGACAAAGAGAGAAGGCTGAGGAAGGAGAAACTCGGGTTCAGAGCTCTGGAGTAGGAGACTGGTTTTAGAAACAGAGCTGGAAGGCAAGACCACTCACATTCTTCATTCCAAGGGACCACAGGCCACATCAAGCTGCAGCCTTGTCAGATCCTTGTATTTGTGGGGTCTTTCGATTGCCATGCAGTGTGATTAATATGACTTCCATTTAAGAAGTATTTGTAGGCAGAACTCCCTCAATACACGAGCAGATTTTAGTTGTTTAGTTCTGGTTTCTGTTGGTTTGTTGCTATAGCTCTTCATAAATTTCAGTACTTGAAATTACATAGCAAGGTTCGCATGGCTCTTTTGGGAAGCCTTTGAACAATTTGATGCCAAAGATATTTCAGCAGAAAGTCCTTTAGTGTTTCACCAGGTAGACATTCCTTTCCTGCAGTGTCTTTAAATGAAGCAGTTGCCTCCGTAACTGGGTGTGCAAAATGTCGGACGCAAGGACCAAGGTGTCTCTGGAGTCTTTGAGAGTTTTTAAGTGTCTATGTGTGAAACTTTCATCTAGCCTACTGAGAGCTTTTGTTATGCAGTCTACATAATCATCAAAATATTTAGGACTCTGCTTCTGTATTGTTTATACTTTATTTATTTATTCATTTTGAGACATGGTAACATTGTGACATTGGCTGGCCAGGAACCTGACAAAGGTTGCTTCTGTCTCTAGTCCTGGGATTGCAGGTGTATATATATTGTTTGAAGCATTAAGAGTAACCTTTTCTCTTTTTTTTAAAATCTCAGTATACTTGAGCTAATGTTAAGGTCAAGAGCAGAAGGCATTCTTATGGAAAGTAATATCAGACTAGTGAGATGACTAATAATTATGAACTAAAGGAGTACCTGGTACATCGAATGTGTACTGTGCTTTACTTTGTACACACGCATGCACTCAGGCACACATACTCACACATGTATGTGTTTAGCCTGCAAATGTATGACTTTCCCTTCTCTTGTAAGACGTTTTATATACCAGGGATCTTGGGATATGCAAAGTGGCCTGGCATGATTGGCAATGGAAACCATTTGTGGGGTTCTGATAGCCTCTGATGCTTGATGGGTAGGCATGTATTCCCATTTGTAATTTCCATCTCTGCATAAGGACAGTTCCACCTACATGAGCTTACAGAGCGTGCTTAGAATGGAGCCTGTCATCTCACCTTTTGTAGATTGTCTAATCCTTCTTAACAAGAAGAGAGCAAAACAATTAAAGTTTGATACTGTGAACATCTTTGAGGAGTGTGACTTGGAAAAACCACTCTTTATATGGGAGATTTAGGAAGCACAACATTTCTTCTGAAGAAAAAAGCAGGAACCCAATAAGATCTTCTACCAATGAGCACTTACTTATCAGCGGACATTTTCTATAGCACTTACTATATGTTCTAAAGACCTTTCCCAACCAGTTAAATAAAAATAGATAAGTATTTTTAATGTACCTCTACATTTCTCCTTCTGATCTCTGTCACGCACATGCATATTTGTCTTGCCATATGACACTTACCTATTTATGAGTTTAGTCACTCAAGAAACCTTTCTTAGATTCTATTAAGTGTCAAGTACTACGATACTGTTGAGGATGCAAAAATAAAGTCTAAACTATTTCTGGGCCAGAAGAGACCATACGTTAATGGAAGAGGGACACTGTGAACTAAATTCCAACTATGTAAAGTTTGTTTATGAATTAAAAGGGGCACAGGAGATTCACTGGAGCAAATGACTTGAGACATTTGCAGATATGTTCTGACAGTTGTAAAGTCTGGGGAAGACACCGTGGCTGGTAGTGAAGGCAAGCACAGTCATGCATAAGAAGGGGCTCATTGAGGGAAGAAGGGATGGGAGTTGATTCTTGAGACCTATGCTAACTATATGAGCTTCCCTACCTTAAGGAGAATGTGACGTCCTCAGAAATGCACTTCTGAATGGGTAGGTGGGAGGTGGCTGGAAGGTGGAAGGAGAATCACCAAGGAGCCAGAGGCTGAGCAGAGGATCTAGTAAGTGTGGCAGCTCGAAGCTTTGTACTAAGTCAGCGTGGCACAGGCACAGGAGATGGAGGAGAAGGCATCCTTTCAGCAGGTATTTAGGAGAGCCTTTAGTGGGAAAGAGAAGATGCAGCTTCTGGCTGCAGAAAACACAAGCACAGGGGCAGGGTGCATGCTGGGTTCTTGTGGTGGAAGAGCCAAGGAGAGGGGTTACGGTAGGGTAGGAGAATGGAGGGCGTATGCAAGTTTAGTTCCCCCTCAACCGAGCACACTTTACTGAAGCTAATAGAAATAAAAATAACAAGCTAGCAATGTCAGAGACTTGAACACTGAAGAAGTTATTGGTGAAGGGAGCCAGCACGTCACAAGCACGTGAGAGAGAGCCTTGATGGCACTGGGTGAGCAAAGAGAGACGACAGCTTTGAAAGTCGGCTCATAGAACAGGACATAGCTTTCCATACTTTAAGAATGATGCAATATGCTATAGATTTAGGATATAATACGTGACTTAGCATCTTCAAAGTATTTTACCTCAAAATCATTCATGAGTACATTTGGGCGTATTTTTGATGTTGTTTTTAAAATATGATTTCTGTAGGTTAAATTCTTAGTTACAGGACCACTGGGGAGAACAATGGAAACATAATTTTCCTGGTTCTCCCAAGCCATTTGTCATTATTTATACACATGATATCATGATATACATATGACATTAAGGAATGAATTTAATCTTAAAATTGGTGAAAGAAATAAGGTGGTTGAATTTCTGCACTGAAATCCAGAGCCTTTGTGAATGTGGCTGACTATGCTGCTCATCCTTTCAAGACTGATCTTTTACCTTCCATCTGATTCACTTACATGAAGAGTTTCATGTAGTGTGGGTTCGAATCCCAGTCAAAGCTGTATCTTGCTTGAGGGGATAGTGCTGCTGATTAAGTGGCACTTTCTTTTTTCTCACTTATAATTCTTGTAGAGGAAGAAAGCCAAGTGATAAAGCAACGAAATGTCAGGAAAATTAGAGTTTACTGTGATTTGAAAGATGCCTCTTATTGAAAGAAAAGTTCCGTTTTTGCTGCATAGCATTCACGCAGATGGGCCCATGTCTTATCAAAATTGTGTAACTGAAGAACTCTAGTTTCTAACCTTTACTAAGTTATATGGTGAGTCGCAATGTCAGTTGTTAAAGATGATCATTTAAAAGCAAATGAACGAATCTACTACCTAAAATGCAATAGTTTGTGCTAAAATAATTAAACTGCGTTCAGTGGCCTAATGTTGACTTTACTGCCTCTTTTTTTCCTGCTGGTGTTTTTGCTTTTCAGTTTCCAAGAGGAAAAAGGCACAAAGATATGTATTTGGCTCATGTATCTGAATATGGTACCCTTGGGGAAATAATCTGGCGGCAGCTGTTGCTTTTTAGAGACTCCCTTCCTTCGAGTGGCTGCCTGAACGGCTTGCGTCGTGCATCATACAAATGACAAGTCTCCAAAGGAAGAGAAACAAGCGGGAAGAGCAATAGTTTTCAAACTAAAACTCGAAATTGTGAAGCCAAACTGGAGATGAAGGTTTCTGATGGCTCATGCAACGGCTTCACCATTTTTTAAATTCCAATTTCGCAGTGTTCTTTGCTGTAAACCATCGCCTTTCGGGTTAAGAATTTGAGCTTTTAGCCAGAAGGCTTCTCAGAGGTCCCATTTACAAACTCAGACCTCAGGGCCAAAATTCTTCATTACTCCTTCGGCTCTGACACCACTTGCATGCAAATTTAAAAAAAAAAGTCATAGTTCATCTGCTCAAAATATTATTATAGATATGTTGTAATAGAAATATAATTAGCTTTAAAATTTAAATTATTGGTATAAATAGATGTAAAAATTATTCTTGCTTCACGGAGGTATGAAGCAGAGTGAAAGTAAAGCTTGTCTGTGAGATGGTATAAGAAGTGGCTTTGAGCCTAGAGTACTAAATTTATTTGGGGCCTTTACTTTAGAAATTCCTAGATCTGTAGAGGTAATAACACCCTAGACTGATCCACAACAGTCTGAGCTGCATTTCCATAATTGCAATGGATATGATTAATACGAATTATATTATTTGCTTGTTACTGCTTTCGGCTGATTGGCTGATTTACGCGTTGCTTTGGTATGTTCAAGAAATGATCTGAATTATCTTTTCATTGCAATTAAAGAGCTAGTGATAGAAAGCATGCTTTGACATGTTGACAGCAGTTGTTCACCTGCAAAGGGCCAGCTCTGGGGCTTCCTTAGTGAACACCTAAATAAAACTGTATGCAGTATTTTCAGAGCTTTGCCTTATTTGATGTTTTTAAACTTTTGAACTGAGCATACATGTGGAAAAGATGAAATTATATTACAGAAGGAGTTTGTTCTGTCTCACTGTCTTCCCATTTGATTTGATTTTATGTGTAATAAATATCAAGGGCAAAGGGTATTTTTTAATTCTTTTAGGTTCTTTTACTTAATTTTGTCATAGAAATGAGTACAGTTCTGTCCTTCGTATTATTATCTAGCAATGATGATCAAACAGCATGGTAATCACTGTGGTATTACAGACATCAACAGCAAAATCTTCTGTAAGAGGCGAAGAAATTTATTGCTTCAAGAGTTCACACGTTTATTTTAGTTTTCTGTCCACAATAAATTTACACATTTCTAACCTGTTTCTTCCTTCATGTTTTTTTGTTGGTGTTTTTCAAGCAATATTTATCAAAATTTATGTTGCTACTGACATGAGAAATAGCTTATGATTGTTAACAGTAAAGTGAGATTTCAAAGGTGGTGGGCATTATGGTTTCCTATTTTCTTTACGGGATGGTGTTTGTGAGGTGGCGTTCCTAAACCAGTAAGTACTCCTTGGGGAAAGAAGCTGAATAGATAATCAAGTAATTTGTCACATAAACCAGACTAAGATAGTGCCATCTGGTTAAGCCATTAACAATATCTATGTAGTTCTAACTGCCCATTATAGTGTCCAGACAGAGCCTCTCCACTTTCATTCACGCTGATCTAATTGTACCATCTAAAAGTAAAGAGACAGACTTGCTTCGTTTTTCTACTGGGTATGAGTAGAAGCTATCAATTTTTTTTCTCACTTCCACCTTAATGGGTTGAAATAAAGACTCACATGCATTGGCTTTCCAATTTCTTTTACAATTTCATTTTATTACTTGGATATTTTAAGGTCAAAAGATTTCCATTTCCAAAATATGTAACAGAAATAATAAAGCAATAAAATTTGGACTTAGATAATACGGACATTTTTCTTTAAAGTGTCAACGTGATTTACAAATTATTAAAAAGGCAGTAAAACTTGAACTTGTATAGCATACACCTTACCTTAAACTGTCAGATGCATGAATTTACTTTATTAATGTCACTAATACTTTTCTTATCAGTGTAGAAAGTGAAGTCCGCTTATTTAAGGAATTACAAGACTTTCAAATGCTAGAAGCTCCTATGTTTCATAATTTGTTCTCAGCCAACCAATGTCTGTATTCATTTTGTATATAACCAAAGGTCAAGTCTATATTATTAGCCATAAAGTACAGGATACGCATGATACACACAGACCCAAAGAAGTTAAACAAGAAAGAAGGCCCAAGGGAGGATGTAGAGGGAGGGAGGCAACTAAGTGGGAAAGAGGATGTGGAGGGGAATGGGGACGGTCGGCATCAGGTGTGGGAAGAGACAGAAGAGAAGGCCAGAGAGCCAGGAGAATGTATGGAAATATTCAGCTGCTGGGGGTAGCGGGTTGAGGGGAATCTCTACAAAGTCCCAGAGACCAGCAGTGGGGAAAGTCCCGAGAGTCAATATAGGTGACCTTAGCCAGATGCCTAACAGTTGGGACACGGAACCTAAAGAGGCTAACTTCTGTAGTCAGGTAGGACTCCCACTCCCAGTGGAGGGATAAAGACACCAAACCACCCACTAAACGTTCAACCCCAAATTTTTCCTGCCTAAAAGAAATGCAAGAGCAAAGATGGAGCCAGACTGAAGGAAACGGTCAACCAACCAATAACCAGCCCTAATTAGGACTCATCTCATGGGCAAGTATGAATACCTGACATGATTAATGGTACTCTAGTATACTTTCAGACAGGAGCCTAGCATAACTGTCCTCTGAGAGGCTCTACCCATCAGCTAACTGAAACAGATGCAGAGACCTACGGCCAAACACTGGATGGAGCTCAGGGACACTTATGGAAGTACTGGTAGAGGAATTAAATGCTCTGAAAATTAAGGGAACTCCACAGGAAGACCAACAGAGTTAACTAGTCTGGACCCTTGGGAGGTCTCAGAGATTGAGCTGCCAACCAAAGAGCAAACACGGACTGGACCAAGGCCCGCTAGCACATAGGAATCAAATGTGCAGCTCAGTCTTCATGTGCATCCCCAGTCACTGAAGTGCGGGCTGGCACTAAAGCTGTACGTAGCCTGACTCGGGGAATCGGCTCTAACAGGGCTGCCTGGTCTGGCCTCAATGAGAGAGGAAGTGCCTAAGCCTGCAGAGAACTGATGCTCCAGGGTTTGGAATACCAAGGGAGGAGGGCATCCTCTCAGAGGAGAAGGGGAGACTCTGTGAAGGGGGGCAGTGTTTGGGGTGTAAATAAATAAATAAATAAAGGAATTAATTTTAAAAAGTGAGTGTTTTT
>JADRCD010212455.1:0-17642 GCA_019843815.1 Montemys delectorum
TAGCGCCGCCTCGGCCGCGCCGGCCCCCGCGCCCGCCCGCCCGCCGGGCTCCCGCGGCCGCGGCGCCCCGAAGGTGAGTGTCTGACGGTCGCTGTTCGCCGCCCGCCTCGCCGGCCGGGGAGGAGGTGCAGGCGCCATGTTTGGTGGCGGCAGCGGCGGCTCCGCATTGTCCGCGGGTGGGGAGGCCGGCGAGTCCGGGTGGCGAGGCCCGGAGGCCGTGAGGCCTGGCGGGCGCGGGAGCCGGAGGGACTGAGAAGGCCGGCCGGACGTGCGCCGCCATGAGCCGGCGCGGCCGGGGACGCCGAGATCCGTGCCGGCGGCTCGCCGGAGAGGCCGGGTCCGGGAGGCGAGGCCGCGGTGAGATCGCAGAGGCGGAGGCCGCAGCCGGGTGGGGGCGGAGAGGGACACGGAGGCCTCCGCGGGGTCGGGGAGACAGAGGAGTAGAAGGAGGCCGCCGCGGCGCGGGAGGCGCGGCCAAGAGAATGGAGCGGGCGGCAGGGCTCGGGAGGCGGGGAAGCCGCCGGGCCGGGCGGGCTCTGGGCGGCTCGGCCGTCTGGGCGGCTGGGGCAACCGCGGGGCCGGGCGTCGGACAGCGGAGGAGGCGAAGGCCTGGGGTCTCGTGGCGTCTGCCCACGGCCTGGCCCGTAGCCTTGGCGGTGCGGAGCGGGTCGCATTATGTAACAGATAGGTCCGATCTATTTTGCCAAGACAGGAAACTCCCTTGAAGAGGGACGGGCTCGGAAGATTTCCTAAGTCGAGCGGGGCCTGGTATCTCCGGAGCAAGCTCGCAGCTCCGCCAAACTCCGTGGATGTGTGCAGGAAACGCCGAGAAACGAACGCGCGTGCGCGGCTTTCTTGGGCCTTTAGGAGAGGAGCAACTTTCCTGTGCTTAATTTTGCAGACAACACTGCTCTTCATCGTGCACTGCTGTGGTGACACACTTACACACACCTAGGAAACCGCCCCCCTTAAGGGAGGACATCCACTTCACCCTGCTGCAACTGTTTTAGAGTATCTGTCATCTGGTAACATGTAGTTACAGAATCTTGCTATTACTTAGTTACTGTTTTATCACTTGTTGGGTCTGTGTTTACTCCCAGGATGGTCACCTTAGAGTAAGGTGTGTCTCTTTCCTGTGTGCTTTTACAGTGAAGGTAGAAAGCTCGAAGAGTTAGATGGCTTGTCTACACACCAGGCAGGAAATGAACTGAACTGATTTTGAGCATGGAGTCTTTCCCTCTTTTTTGCCAGCAAAGCTTTTTAGGATGTGTTTAGCACAGTTATTTCTGGAGAAGCATGCTTATTGCCTTTGCTGGCTCCTCCGTGGAAATGCTTGCTCCCGCACAAAGCCAGAGGGTCGGAGTGCTAGGTAAATGAAAATGAGGAAGCAGATGGGAGTGTTGGTCAGTGTGCTGGGCAGTACTGCTAAATGCCCTCTTTGCCCTGGTCACAATTACATTTTCAAATTACAGGGTAGCTGTGGCCATTAAGTATTAGGTTCGGTTCTTGTAGAAAAGTGGTTTTAAAGACCCTCAGTGCTCACTAGGAGAATGTGGGGTTTGACAGGATGGTTAAAGTACTTTACTGGAGAGGAGAAAATTACATGTTTGCCTTTAATCTGGGTGCTGTTGCTTCTGCCTGCCTCAGGGTGAATTGTGAAGTATCCCGGTGTGCACTGTGGTTCTTTCTGTGCAGAGTGTGGTGCTGACGCCTGGATTTGCACCTATCTCACCTCAGGATGCTGCTAGAGAGAGGCCTAGGGCCGGCTAGGGTGGCTTTCTGAGAATCCAGTGCTGAGGAGGCACCTGGAAGAGCCTCAGCCTCTAGTATCTGTAGAACATGGGTCTTTGCAGCCTGACAGACAGGTCTCCTTGTGGGACTTAGAACATGGAGGCTACTCTTTGAGGGCTTTTCCCAGAGACCAGTAAGAGAGCTGAATTATGAGTTCAGGCTTCCTGCCCCTGGGCTATCCTGACATTTCAACTTGGTATATTTGGGAGTCAGTCTTAGTCTACTTCTTGTCAGTAAGGTGGGCTTGTTGAGTGGGAGGAGTGGGAGTGAGTGAATGAGATATTCTATGTGCTCATCCTGCTTGATTAGTGGTCCAGAGTGGGCATGTCTGTTCAAAAGGTCCACAGCCACCAAATCATAGCAGAGAAAACCAAAAGTCGTGGAGTCCACTACAAGGGGTGGGAATATAGGTTGGTTTTGTCCATCCTGGAAATCTCTGCAATGAAGTTTTCAGGCATGTGAACCAGAGATAAGGGGGGGTGGACTTTGCAGGCTGTGATTTGAGGGAACCCATCCTTTGTTGGGAGCATGAGCTGAGCATTTTCAAGGGTATCAGGAAGAGGGCAGAGATGCCACTTGATATCTTGCCCACTGCTAGTTTGCTTGAAGAGTATGTGGCTGAGCACATAGCCAGGTCCTGGCATGAGTGAAAGGGGAAGGCTGGTGCTGCCCACGGCAGTTTCCAGGCTGGTCACTGCTGAGGCGTCCTCAAAGCTACATTGGGCTCCTGGGGCAAAGATATCCCACAGATCAGCCCAGTGTTCCCTTCAGTCCTTTGTAGGATGTGTTTGTGGGAAGAATGGAGTACTTTATGCTGTTGAGTTATGGAAGCTTCTGGCCCCCAGCAGGAAAGTTCACAGGAGTACTCTGCGGGGCTAGTGAGAAAGAAAGGAGAGTGCTAAGAGTAGGTGGCTGCTTTGTGGCCACTGGTCATAATTTCTGTGTTGTGAAGTCTGTCAGAAAACCAATCTACTTGTTGGGGAGAGGCCTAGCTCCTAACTCTGTTAAGGAGGCTGTGTTATGTTTGTAGCTTGCTTTTGGCTTGGTAGAGAGAGGTGACTTGTGGGAGGAATGCACCTGTGCCCTAGCTATTCAGCAGGAACCCCAAGGGCTGCCGCTTCCTGCTGTCTCCTGGCCTAGCAGTACCTTTCCCTGGGTGTGGTGAGAGACTTGCTGAAATGGAAGTCTTGAGCGTATTTAAACTCTGAGCTTTGTTTGTGGGTGATTTGTTAGTGCCACAAGCATATTTTGAAGTCTTCGGTCATCCTGCATGGAGTTAACTTTTCCTTTGCTTTATTTTAGGTAATCATTGCCAAATGAGGAGGAAAGGACGATGTCATCGAGGTTCTGCAGCGAGGCATCCTTCTTCCCCGTGCAGTATTAAACACTCCCCCACTCGAGAAACATTGACATACGCACAAGCTCAAAGGATGGTGGAGATAGAGATCGAAGGGCGCTTGCATCGGATCAGTATTTTCGATCCCTTGGAGATCATACTAGAAGATGACCTCACTGCTCAGGAAATGAGTGAATGCAACAGTAATAAGGAGAACAGTGAGAGGCCACCCGTTTGCTTAAGAACTAAGCGTCACAAAAACAACAGAGTCAAAAAGAAAAATGAAGTCCTGCCCAGCACCCATGGCACACCAGCTTCAGCTAGTGCCCTTCCTGAGCCCAAGGTGCGGATTGTGGAGTACAGTCCTCCCTCTGCACCCAGGAGGCCCCCTGTGTACTACAAGTTCATTGAGAAGTCGGCTGAGGAACTGGACAACGAGGTCGAGTATGACATGGATGAGGAAGACTACGCCTGGTTAGAGATCATCAATGAGAAGCGCAAGGGTGACTGTGTCTCTGCTGTGTCACAGAATATGTTTGAGTTCTTGATGGATCGCTTTGAGAAGGAGTCCTACTGTGAGAACCAGAAGCAGGGTGAGCAGCAGTCCTTGATAGATGAGGATGCTGTTTGCTGCATCTGCATGGATGGGGAGTGCCAGAACAGCAATGTTATACTCTTCTGTGACATGTGCAACCTGGCTGTGCACCAGGAATGCTATGGGGTGCCCTACATACCGGAGGGCCAGTGGCTTTGCCGCCACTGCTTGCAGTCTCGGGCCCGCCCTGCGGATTGCGTGCTGTGCCCTAATAAGGGTGGTGCCTTCAAAAAGACAGACGATGACCGCTGGGGCCATGTGGTATGTGCCCTGTGGATCCCAGAGGTTGGCTTTGCCAACACGGTATTCATTGAGCCCATCGATGGTGTGAGGAACATACCTCCTGCCCGGTGGAAACTGACATGCTACCTCTGTAAGCAGAAAGGCGTGGGTGCCTGCATTCAGTGCCACAAAGCAAATTGCTACACAGCATTCCATGTGACATGTGCCCAGAAGGCTGGCCTGTACATGAAGATGGAGCCTGTGAAGGAGCTGACTGGAGGCAGCGCCACATTCTCTGTCAGAAAGACTGCTTACTGTGATGTCCACACACCTCCAGGCTGTACCCGGAGGCCTCTGAACATTTATGGAGATGTTGAAATGAAAAATGGTGTGTGTCGAAAAGAAAGCTCAGTCAAAACGGTCAGGTCTACATCCAAGGTCAGGAAAAAAGCAAAAAAGGCTAAGAAAACACTGGCTGAGCCCTGTACGGTCCTGCCGACCGTGTGTGCTCCGTATATTCCCCCTCAGAGGTAAGTGCATCTGAGCTTCAGCTCAGATGGGCCTGAAGGGAAGGACTTGATGGAGAACACAAATCAGGGCCTGAGGGCGTCCTGCCGCATCCCTGTCCCTCCTCCTGATAGTCTGTGTCCTGAGCTGTAGCCATTCATTCGCTACTGTCCAGTGGGGCGTAAGTGTAAGAGAAGTTACAGATTGGGATAGTTTACAGTCTTTGTCACCCGTTGGCCTTGAATATAAGGTAGGTACGCTTATGGGAGCCACAGCCACACTAGCATCCTAAGTTTTGTTTCTATCTATAATGCCGGTAAACTCCCGTATTACCGGATTTTAGGACCTTGTGGAAAAGCATCTGGCTGGAAAAGTGAACTACCTCAGTGAGGTGGCCATCGGTGAGCGCAGAACGGAGCTGCTGTCAGCAGGCAGATGGTGGTCTGTCTTCTGCCTGTCTTGAACTCACAGGGATCCTCTGCCTGGCTCCCAAGTGCTCTGACCTACCTGCTTACTGACGTCTTCAGGAGTGCACCCGTTGCTTGATCTGCTGTGCTAAGGCCCACTTTGTCTTCCTGGGAGGACTTGTCCTCTGTATGCAGTGTAGGGACTGCTTTAGCTTCTTCAGTCTGCATTGGGCTGCTCTCTCACCTTGAGTCTTCTGGACTTACTCCGTGGCATGCTGTTTTCTTTCCATTATTTCAAAAAAAATGTTCCTTTCACATCATAGCCCGTGGATGCCAAGTGAACCCACTCTTTGTATCCATTTGAACCCTTTTTTGAGCCTTAAGGAAGTAGTTTTCTGTGAAGGGGGTATGGGCTTTTAGTTCACTGGGTTTGCAGAGCTCCAGATGAAGTTCATGTGAAGCAGACAGCTCCACTAAAGCAACTTAGATGGGCATTGTTGTCAACAGGACTGCTCTGGGAAGCACTCATTCTTCAGCACAGTGGTGGACAGTACATTTCAGAGTTTTTGGGGGTCCGGGGGTTGAGATCAGGTCTCTTTGTATCCTTGGCTGTTCTAGAACGCCTATAGACCAAACTGTTCTGGCACTCCCATCCACTTGCCTCTGCCCTCTGAGTGTGCTAGGATGAAAGACATGAACCACCACCACCTGGCTCAGAAGCTGTCTCTAACATAGTGGACATTAGTTTTTTTGTGTTTCTTTCTTATGGATGTCTGATTTGAAGAAATTAATCATTCTTATTAGAATGTCTTGATGATACTATGGAGTTGGGCATTGTTGTGCCACAGTGGGCTTACTGGTTGAGCTAGGAACACAAACATGAAAAGAGCTAGCACAAGCCTTTGTGTTAGAGTTTAAAGTGGGTAAATGCTGTTTGTTTTTATAGATCTATACCTACTTATAGTTAGTGAATCAAAAACAGAGATCTCATAACCCTTTGTTCAGAGAAGAGTCCTGTTGGAACCAACATGCCCCTAACATTTTCAGCCTGACTTAAAAGATGGCATCTCTAGGATTTTTATGCCTATAGAGGCAGAAAGGATAGGGTTATAATGAAGAGCTTCTGCTCATGAAAGTTTAGCTTTACCAACCTTGAAGTAAATGAAACAGCAGTCTATCGTTGCCTTCTTTGGCCAGCGCCAAATATCCTGTGTTGCAGGTGATGGGTGCTGTCCTGTGCTTCCTGATGTTCAGGTTTTGGAACATGAAAGCTGCCAGGTGGGCGGGACTGTTGCAGGGAGGATCTGCAGTGAGAACAAAACTCTTTGGCCTTCAGAGCCATCGAGGAAAGAACTTTTTTGTTGTTGTTGTTTTGTTTTGTTTTTGTTTTTGTTTTTTGAGACAGTTTCTCTGTGTAGCTCTGGCTGTCCTGGAACTCACTCTGGAGACCAGGTTGGTCTCAAACTCAGAAATCCACCTGCCTCTGCCTCCCAAGTGCTGGGATTAAAGGCGTGCGCCACCACCGCCCTTCACAAGGAAAGAACTTGAAGCTTAAAAAAGCTTCCAGGGTCTGTTGTAGAATTGGGCAGATAAGAGGTACATTGTGGCTCGTGTTTTCTTTCATGGACAAGGTCTTGTCTGTAGGCCAAGGCTACCTGGGGCTTAGGGAGCACACCCCAGATCAGCCTCAGACTTGAGTGTCTCGCTTCAGCCTATCAAATGCTCACTGTCCTGTCCCAGCTTGCCTTTGTTTTGTCCTGTTCTGTTTTGTTTTGTGACGGGATCTTACTCTATAGCCCAGACAAGGTTCAAACTACCAGCCTCGGCCTCTTAAATGATGGAATGACAGGTGTAAGCCACCATGCATAGCTGCTTGCAACTGGTACTGCTGCTTTTTAAAGATTTATTCACTTTGTATGTGTTTTGCTGGTATCAGAAGAGGACTTCGGATCCCCTGGAACTAAAGTTAGGATTTTCATGAGTCACCAGTGAGATGGAACTGAGTCAGGTTGAACAGCTCCGGGGCACCAGCAGTAACCAGTAGACTGAGGGCAGGCAGTGCTGGCCGATGTGGCTTACACCTTAATCCCAGCCACTGGAAGCACAGGCAGGAGGATTTCTATTTAGAGTTCCAGGCCATCCTGATCTGCATGGTGAGCTCCAGGACAGCCAGGGTTACATAGAGAGACTCTGTCTCCAAAAGGGAAAAAGAGCTGAAATTTGGGAAAGGGTGAAGAAGGAAGGTCTAAGGAAGACAGTTTTTGTGTTGTTTTTTTGTTTTGTTTTGTTTTTGTTTTTTTTGTTTTGTTTGTTTTTTGGCAGGGTTTTCCTGTATGGACCTGGCTGTCCTAGAACTCTAAAGAAGATCAGGCTGGCCTTGAACTTGACATCTGCCTGTTCCTGTCTCCCAAAGGTGTGTGTACCACCAATACCCTACCTTTTTTTTTTTCTCTAAGAAAACCATTTTTGGTTTTTTGAGACAGGGTTTCTCTGTGTAGCCCTGGCTGTCCTGGGAACTCTCTGTAGACCAGGCTGGCCTCAAACTCAGAAATCTGCCTGCCTCTGCCTCCCAAGTGCTGGGATTAAAGGTGTGCACCACCACCGCCCGGCTAAGAAAACCATTTTTATGTATGTTTTTCTGTGCTCTTCTGATGGAATTTGCTGTTACCCGGCTCATATAACAGGAAGAAAGAGAAAGAACTGGTAAAGAAAGGGCAGAGCTTTGTAGTTCCTTCCCCTGAAATGTCAAGCCTGGTAACTTTCCTGCCCTGGCCATATGGGGCCATAGTCTTGATCATATAACAGCCATAGCTGCTGAGTGAGTAGCTGTGTCTGCCCAGATCTGGACTTGGACAGTCTCTGGACTTGGAGAGTTGGTGTGCAGTTCATTCAGTACCGATGCCTAAATAGTGACTTGGTGCTGGGATAGCAGTGAGACTAAGGTGTCTTCTATTTGCTGTTCACACTGCCAGCCCTTGATCTGACTTTGGGAAAAGAATCAGTGGCGTGTGAACACTTGATGCACTTCATTAGGTAGACTAGGTCTTGCTTTTACATACACTATTCTGGCTTGAATTTTGTACACACCCCTCCTCCATGCTTCTGATGGATAGCTAGTTTTGGTTTGACTTGCCAGCTTTTTTCCTTTCTCTCCCTCTCTCTCTCTCTCTTTTTTTTTTTTGTGTTGCTGGCACAGCTGTTTGTTTATTTTGGTGTTTCTAGACAGGGTTTCTCTGTGTAGTCCTGGCTGTCCTGGAACTCACTCTGTAGATCAGGCTGACCTTAAACTCAGAGATCCGCCTGCCTCTGCCTCCCAAGTGCTGGGATTAAAGGCATGCGCCACCACTGCCTGGCTGTTTATTTATTTATTTTGAGTTTTAGAGAAAGGGTTTTTTCTCTTGTGTGGTCATGATTGTACTAAACTTGGTCTGTAGATCCTGTTTGCCTCCAACTCTGTCTTTCCCTCCCAAGTGTTGGGATTAAAGATGTGTACCAACACACCTGACTTTTCTCCTCATCCCCAAGTCTGTCTAAATTTTTGAGACAGGGGCTATGTAACCACTATGTAACCTTGGCTGACCTAGACCCAGAGCTTTCTATGTAGACTAGGCTAGCCTCAGACTCCCTCCACGTGCCTCTGCCTCCTGAGTGCTGGGATTAAAGGCTTGTCAACAGCATACCTAGCTTAGTTACCAGTTTTGAAAAATAGTACATGCAAAAATATTATGTATAATTTGAATTTTGCTCTTTCTGGGCTAGTGGTATGTGTCACACTCCTTGGGGATGCTGACATTGCACTGCTGTGAGCCACAGCTTCAGCGAGCTGCACAAAGAGGATGGCTGAGCAATTGGTGGGGAGCTGTGCTGTTTAACTGGGCTATTGGCTAGCAAGAAATGAGCTTTTGACTTGTGTGAGGTGATGAGCATGTAGCCTCCTATCTAATACAAGAGCATCTGTATTTGATAAACATTTCCATCTGCCACACTTGGCTTCATCCCTTCCAGGTGGAAACCCTGCCCTGCATACACTGGGAGCAGTGTAGGGAGGGCTTGCTGCTGTGCCAGGGCCTTGGAAAGCAGGCAGGCGCATTTACAGTAATGATGCTGGGGAAGAAGCATTTGAACAACCAACTGAAAAGTACAAAATGACACACTCTGGTTTGGAAGGCAGAGCCCACCTGACAGCCAGCAAGTGGAGAGAGCGAGGAACTTGGTCTGGGAGATGAGTGGGCCCGCCTACTCATTGCAGCAGTGTGCCCTTAGAAAGCTGAGTGCCCTTAGAATGGAGCTGAAATCGCTGTCTACTGCCTCTTCCGGTGGACCTGGGACTGTTGTCCCTGGGCACTCAGCAGAGGGCATCTCCAGTATGGCTGGTTTCCTCCTCTTAGTTCTTACCATACTTACTTTATTGCTGGGGGCAGGCTGTTCCTTTGGTCTCACTGCTGCTGCTGTGAGTCAGCCCACTTGAGGCTGACAGTGGGATGGACTTGGTGCCAGAGCTGCCCAGAGTTCCTCCCTGTGGGACCCTGAGGTCAGTGGAACTCTCAAGTTGTCTGTTCCAATATTTTTAGTGATAAATTTCAAAATGTAAAAGTAAAGGGAACAAAAGACCACATTAGAAAAGAGTGCTGTACACAGCTGTGTGCCCTTGGGGTGTGGGTTCTAAGCTATCCTTTGCAGTGGGGAAGAACACCTGCATATCCTGCCCTGTCTATGCCCACCTTCTAGAGGTGATCTTGATGCCTGCTTGCCCATGCCCTGTGCCTCCAGCTCCATGCCCCTGATCCAGCCTGCCTCACACACTACCTGGGCCCTATGATAGGAGTCTTAGGAAGACCATTCTGATACCTGCTTTGTTCTGAGGTACCAGAGCATTGAGCCATGGAAGCTAAGGATCCAGAGGGCCTGGAGGTAGGCAGAGCAGTCACTGGCAGGACACAGGGTTGGTGTTGTCCACTGACACCATTTGAGCTGCTGCTCTAACCACTCGGCAGCTCTCCTGGGGTGGATGCTCGCTGTGTTCCCTTCTGGCTCACTCAAGTTAAACCTCAATATGGAGTGAGTCTGCCTCCCATGGTTGTCTCACAGCAGTGGTTCTGTTCTCTATTTTCTTAGTGCTATGACCTTTTAATATACTTCCTCATGTTATGATGACCCTCAACCATACATTATTTTTGTTACTATTTTATAACTAGCTTTGCTACTGTTACGAATCATAATATAAATTTGGAGATACAGGTTTGCCAAAGGTTGAGAACCACTGGTCTACAGTATTGCTGGTCTTTTTTGTTTTTTTGTTTTTGTGTTGACCAGAGTGACCTAGACCTCAAGATCTCCCTGCCTGTGCCTCCCAACTGTTGGGATTAAAGGAGTGTGCCACCATGCCTCGATGTTCCTGAGGGTGGTGTTTCCTGGCGTCTAGTCTGCCATCTCTGTTGAGACTTGAAAACACGTGCAGACTGAGGGTTGCTTGTGCTTGGCCAGTCTTTGCAGTGCTGGTTAGAGTAAGTGTTCATCCTTAGGTCCCATGACCTCCTCTCTGGGGCTTTTGTCCTCCTACCTTTGTACTGGTTTGTCAGTTACTTGAGGTGGCTGGGACGTTACCCACCACATAGGACATGGCCATGATGAGGAGAGGAGGCCATTCATTTCTCACTACCATTCTCACTACCATTTGATAGCATTTGTAATACAGTTGGCCTCTGCCACAGTTGGCCTGTCACCTCTTGAGATCTTGGCCCATGCTCATTTTCTGTAGCAAGTGTTGCCTTATAGGTAGCCAATGAAGATGCCAACTTGCCAGCTCTCTTGGTGACTGACTGTTGTGTGTTTTTTGGTAATCCCAGGTTTCACATGGCCATCTATTGAGTGGGGTGCATGGTCTGTGTCTAGGGGTAAATTGTAGCCTTGGCGAAAAACCTAGGCTTTAAAAAGGTGCTTTTTTTTTTTCTTTCCATGATGTAATGATTCTTGTATTCATTGATACTGTAAAGTTAGAGCCTCTTGCCAGGCTGACCATGCAGCTGTCCTGAACACGAATGGAGTTTATTATAAATGTGTAGGATGTATAGGGAGTGTTGCATTAAGAAAGGAGGCTGGTTTCTAAACTCTCACTCTCCAGAAGAGACGATGGTGTGGAGCATCTTGAGAGATTGTGGATCTGGGCCCGTGTATGGGTAGAAGTTATATTTTCTTCCTTTTCATGATTTTTGCCTAGGAAACTAGAAAAACCAGAGACTACCGGGTGGTAGTGGCGCACGCCTTTAATCCTAGCGAGGCAGAGGCAGACAGATTTCTGAGTTCGAGGCCAGCCTGCTCTACAGAGTGAGTTCCAGGACAGCCAGGGCTACGCAGAGAAACCCTGTCTTGAAAAAGAAAAAAAAACAAAAAACAAAAAACCAGAGACTAACATAACTTGAATTATCAAGTATAGTAGAGAACCACAGTTACCTCTGGAGGCCTGCATCCCTGGGTCCATTCTCATTCTTAGAACAGCGTTCACAGGAATCTAGGATTGGCATGAACCAGTCTTCTTTCGGCAAGGCTTGTCTTCTCATTTCTAGTGATAGCTATGATTTGCAAGGGGAAAAATAAGCTTTAAGAAGTATGGAGAACCCATTTGTTCAGCAACCTCCTGTCCTGTGACTGGTCTCCCTTGCCTGTACCTCCCATTGTCCCAGACATGTGACTCTGTCCATGACGTTGCAGTATATAAAGATCCTTCTTGCTGGGCAGTGGTGGCGCACACCTTTAATCCCAGCACTTGGGAGGCAGAGGCAGGCGGATTTCTGAGTTCGAGGCCACCCTGGTCTACGGAGTGAGTTCCAGGACAGCCAGGGTTATACAGAGAAACCCTGTCTTGAAAAACAAACAAAAAACAAAAACAAAACAAAAAACAAAAAAATCCTTCTCAGAACTATAGATTTGTACTTACTGATGCAATGTGCGTTGTTGGTCCTTTTCTGTGTGGAGGGTCCCCAGAGATCAGAGAGTTTTCCTGGTGTCCTGCAGGAGCCTTTGAGGCCCTGGAGTTGTTTGTTGAGGATGGTATGTGGAGCATAAAAACCTGTTCCCCTATTCTGCTGGCTGTTGCTGCTGGGTAGACCTTCCTGCTGGCTCCCAGGCCCACAGTTACTTACCTCATGTGTTCTTGGTCTGGTTCCATAGTACTGCTGAGCTTTTTACTGACGGTCCTGTGACTGCATGGCTGTCCATGTGACACCAGTGTTCTGTGGGGATACTGGTAGGGATTACCTCGCCTCTTTCTCACATAGGGGCTTTTTGGTTTTTTGTTTTGTTTTGTTTTCTTTTTTTTTTTTTGGAGATACGGTCTCTTCATAGATCTGGCTGTCCTGGAAATCAGTATATAAACCAGACTGCCTTGCCTCTGCCTCCCTAGTACTAGGATTAAGGATTCGTACACCATACCTGGCTAATACGGGAGAGTTAGTTACCTGGTAAGGCCCTGCCTTAACAATAACCACAGCTCTACCCACCCAACTTTCCAAAATACTCCCCCACCCCCAAATAAAACCAGGCTTTTGTGACTTTGCTAGGATACAGGATTTTTGGTTTGATATTGATATATTATACATTTTAGGTTATCTTTGTAGATAGCATCTGTGAAAATGGCAGTTTAGTTGGGCTTTTCTGAGTTTTCAGCTTTTTTACTCAAACTCAGATGAGGCTTGCCTATGGAGCTGCCCAGAGGGGGATTGACTTGGATTGGATTCATTACAGTGTACTGTGCTGTATGTAGAATTTTTTTTTTTAAAGCAGTCTTACTGTGTAGCTCCAGTTGGCCTGAAACTTGTATGTACACCAGGCTGGTTTCCAACCCATAGAGATCCATCTGCCTCTGTGTCTTGAGTGCTGGGGAGAATTCTTAACAATAAGTAATACTTAATTTATAACGGAGTCGATAGTTTTTAAAAGCCTAGTTATTATTTCCCTGGGTGAGTTAGCATTAGGCTGAAATGGAGTTAGTCCTATTTTCCTTGCTGTTCTGTACTTTTACTTTTTGAGGTAGTCTCTATGCATCTTAGGTGGCCTCAACTTCACCATCCTTCTGCCTCAGACTCTGGAGTGCAGGGTGATAGGTCTGTGCTGCCATGCCTGGATGTCTTCCCGGTTTGTTCTTACTGCTGGAGGTGCTAGAAATCCTGGCCATATGTATAAGTAAAAGCAGCTTTGTTGTGATGGTGTATGTGCAAAGTTACAAGTTGGCTGTAAGCGGTGACTTCCACTTTAGACCTATGGTTTTCTAGCTAAGTGGGCAAAACCTAGGCTGCTGAAGGCCAGGGTGACCTGACAGCGTTGAGTCACTTGCCATCTTGCTTTGTAAACATTCTTCAGCAAAATGGTCCAGTCAGTTTTTCTCTTGTACTTTTGTTTTTGTTTATCAGCTGTATTTAGGAAGGCTTGAGAAACTTCTGAGTATATTCTTGGCCAACATTTAAAATTTTTAAATAGACTATAATATCAAAAAATTGACAGAACAGATGTGTGGTTAATAAGGTTCAATGGAACAGTTGTAACAGTGGTTTGTGTCCGATGAGCCCTTGCTTGTTGCATCCCTGCACAGTACCTTCCCATCGCTAGGGGCTAAAAGTGTTCTGGCTTGTGTAGGGCTTGCTTTGTGGACTTTTCCTGTTTTTCTTGGTTTATTTGTGCCTTCGACACAATGCCCATATCAGGTTTTATTTACAGTTACTAAATAGACAAGGTTGGGTAGTTTATAAAGAAATATTTTTTTAGCTCACAATTTGGGGAGCTGAGAGCACAAGATTGGGCATCACATCAATGTATTCTGTGGCTGAATCACATTGGGGCAGTGTATCATGGGAAGTGGAAATGATGTGGGGAGGTAGGAGGCCAGAGCACAGAGAGCAGCCTGCCTTTGTCTTCCTGCTGGGTACTCATCACTCCAGGGGTCTGGGACAGACTATCCAGACTACAGTGGTGCCTCTATTTCCTTCTGGAGGTGCATTTCAGTCACATCGACTTCCATGCTCCTGTGTGCAGTGGGTCTCAGGTCTGGCCTGTGTTGGTTGCCTGTCAGTGGTATGGTTTGTCCCTGAGTATTGGTGAGTGTGGGATGAACTGGTTGGACATGCTTGGCTTTGGATGGTCTGCTTCTCGGGGCCTACAGTATTAGTGCCTGTTGTCCACCTTTCTCCAAGGTGTGCTGTTGCTCACCAGGGATGAGTCAGGCTCTGCATATAGTGTTTGAATACGTACCTGTAGAGGACACATTTTAAATGTATTTTTATATAAGTCTTGTTTACAACTTGCGAGCGATTCACAATTTCCCAAGTTCTTGCACTAGGGAAGGGGAAGGTGCTGATATGAAATTGTAATCTTTATTAAAGCCAATTACTAACCATATTTTTTTGCACTTTTAAATTGTTAAAAAAAATCTTGTATCTGGCTGGGTGTGGTGGTGCACACTGTTAATCTCAGTACTGGGAGGCAGAGGCAGGACTCTGGTCTATGGCTAGTTCTATGGCTACGGTCTATGAAGCTAGTTCCGAGACAATCATGGCTCCGTTACATAGAGAAACTCCTGAACACTAAAGTAACCGTCAGTGTAGTGTTAAACATCTGTCTGCAAGTTGTTGGGATGTATATAGTTTACTGTACAGATGTTATACCTCAGTCAGAAGTGGTGAAAACACAAGCTGTCCTCGCAGTGTACCTGTGAAGTGGCCAGGCCTCCTGCTCCGTGGACATAGCTTCCTGTGGGACTTTGGTCCTTCCTCAGCTGTCGTGACTGCCTTCTGTTGCCCCCTGGTTTCCTGCCTCTTTTGGTGGGTTTGTCATTGGAGATAATGTTTCATGGTCTTGGTGTTTGACCCACCCACATTAAGCATGCAGAGCCACAGAGGGCAGTGCATCATTCAGTGGAGCTCAGCCAGGAGGCTTAACAGCCTAAGGTTTGAAGCGTTCTAAAGAGCAAGCTAGCCTTGGCAGAGCTGGGCTTGCACCTGATGCTGGTGTTCTTGATTGATCTGTACAATTTAGATTTGCATTCTTTTTAAAAAAAAAAAAAAAAAGTGGACTTAGAAAATTTTAGAGCCTGTTCTGAAATGTTGATGTATGGTGCAGTGAAGGACGCCTTTTTGTAGCCTTTTGTAGTTTTCTTCTGAAATTGTGGGATTTGCTGGACTTTGTCTTTCAGGGTCTTTGTCTTTTTGTTTTGTTTTTTCAAGACAGGGTTTCTCTGAGTACCCCTGGCTCTCTTGGAACTCACTCTGTAGACCAGGCTGTCCTCAAACTCTGCCTGCCTCTGCCTCCCAAGTGCTGGGATTAAAGGCGTGCACCACCACTGCCTGGCCACTTTCAGTGTCTTTGTGAGGCCCACTGTGCTCTTTGGTGGCTATGGTATAAAGCAGCACAGCAGCTCTCTGGCACATTCACAGGCCTGAGGGCTTTGAGCATCCCTTCTACAGAGGTTTTTACAGCTTGGCACTCCAGTCCCCAAAGGACGAAGGTTCTCAGAAAATGGTTGTCATTTACTGAGAGCAGATTATGTTCCCAGCCTGAGCGGAGTGGGTGGGCCGCTCTGCTTCGGGAGTTTCTTCAAGCTTGAGTGTGACTAGGGCTGGTGGTGCCACCTGTGAGAGCAGGCTGTGACCTCAGAGGCCAGCCAGCAGTGTCTCAGCTTACTGGGGGATCGGTAGTGGTCACTGTGTGTAGATAGGAGCCACATGTTTAAAGTTTTGTTCAGCCGTGTTTCTTTTAGACATTCAACCTCATGACTGTTCTGGAGTGTGAAGCCTTTAGTTAGTTGAAGGTTTTGAACTGTTTTCGTAGTACCAGGGACCAGCTCAGGGAGAGAACTGCAGTGATATTATTGAAGGTAATATTGTCCTGTTGAGTTTTCTAAATGCAAACACTTTCTAATATGCTTTTTAAAGCTAAACTCTCAGTTTTCCCATGTTTTAGATTAAATAGGATTGCGAATCAGGTGGCCATTCAGCGGAAGAAGCAGTTTGTGGAGCGCGCACACAGCTACTGGTTACTCAAGAGGCTGTCTAGGAATGGTGCTCCCCTGTTGCGGCGGCTCCAGTCCAGCCTGCAGTCCCAGAGAAACACGCAGCAGGTATGTGGACGTGCTCATCTGCCTTGTAGTGCTTCCAGGCACAGGCTGCCCGCCCCTCAGGCTGGGCGTGGTGCTGATCATGACCCCTGGACCTTGAACTCTACTAAGCTGCAGGTTACTCAGGTGGCTCTGTATCCTTAAGGTTTGCTTTGACTTCAGGCTGAGCTGTGCCTCCTTCTTTACTCTGACAAGTGTCTGCTCTGTGCCCAGTACTTTGTCAGTTCCAGGGACAGAAGGGATGGCTCGGAGAACCTGGTTCAACTTCAGCTGCATGCATAGTCAAGCCGGGCAGTGGTGGCACACGCCTTTAATCCCAGCACTTGGGAGGCAGAGGCAGGCAGATTTCTGAGTTTGAGGCCAGCCTAGTCTACAGAGCGAGTTTCAGAATAGCCAGGGCTATACAGAGAAACCCTTTCTTGAAACACCAAAAAAAAAAAAAAAAAAAAAAAAGAGAGAGGGAGGCCTGATGAGATATATGCAGTTTCTCTACACATTACCCAGAAATACATGTCTGCTGGTCTCTACTGGTTCCAGTGGGAGATGCTAATCATGTCGTCTGTAAAACATCAACCAACTTTAATGGCAGTTTAGGTCTGTAGAGTCCTGCTGGTTACCAAGTATTGCTCTTCTGGGATCTAACAACTTGCTGGACTCTAGGTCTGATCTGAGTGGAAGGGGCAATCCAGGGCCTCCCCAATGTCAGCTCTTCTCTGTTGCCTTCTGTGAGCCAATGTTGTCTATTCACTGGGGACACATATCTCCTTAAAAGCTACTGAGGTGCCTTAGTTAAGGTTTCCATTGCTGAGAAGAGACACAGTGACCAAGACAACTCTTGCAAGGGACAACATTTAATTGTGGCTGGCTTACAGGTTCAGAGGTTCAGTCTGTTACCATAATGGCAGGAAGCATGGCAGTGTCCAGGCAGACACAGTGCTGGAGAAGCAGTTAGGAGGCTGCTTGTCTTTCAGGCAGCTAAGAGTTGCCTCAAAACCCACCTCCACAGTGATACTTCCTCCTAATAGAGCCACTCCCTGGGCTAAGCACACCACCACATGGGGTATATGAAGCAGCCCCATCTGAGGAGTGAAGTGCCTAGAACAGTAGAGGCTGTTTTGGTTGTTGAGTGAGTCAACCACGTCCCATGTTTTTACATGTCTTTACGTCCCATGTTGTGAGATACTGCTGTTCTCTCTACTACCCTTAACTTTTAGAGCACAGCCACACCATGGGTTCCCAGAATGGCTGCTTGTCCTGGGTACCAGAGGAGAAAAAGGTTTTAGGGCAAGAGGGTCTTAGAGAGATTGGTCGTGAAGTGGGGAAGTGTTTAGTAACACTGGGCACTGGTAGGAATGCTGCTTTTGTTCTTTGCTTATGTGATAATAGGTAGCCATGTTGGAAAGAGAAGATATGGAGAGAAAAGTGGAGAATCCAGGCCACATGTATTGTCCTAGGCTAGAGGAGACTCTCCTAATAAGCTGAGGCAGGAGCCACTGAGGAGGAATGTCAGTAAGAATAGAATGCCCTTAGTACAGTGATGGGGCATTCAGCTGTTGGCTTCCTCTTCTGCATACATAGGAGCTAGAACAAAGGGCACGGGATGCCAGAGGGCCCTGTGAGTAGCTACCCTGGAGAGATGGAGCTAGGAGGAAGAGGGAACTCCAACAGAAAGGAAGATAGGAG
>JADRCD010212456.1:0-14742 GCA_019843815.1 Montemys delectorum
AAAAAAAAAAAAAAAAAGAGTGTGAGTGTACCTGCAACCTCAGAACTTTGGAGGCCCTGGGGGTGAGGTGCAGGACACTGAAGGAGCCTGCTGCTGCAGGAAATGGGTGGGAGTATGTCAGGGGATCTCAGAGAGGCCAGCAGGGACCTGCTCTAAAGAACTTCATGTTCCTGCTAGGAGGAATCAGAAGCCAACACTCTGGGTCACCATGTCATAGATGTTTTCCTGCCTTACACTGAGTCAGAGGCCATAAATGACAGAGTAAGTTCTGCAGTGATTGGTCAGGAGGGACTCAACTGCAATGGAGGACAGTGGCCAGAGCATTCTCTGAGATGGACGTCTGCTCTTCAGGGTACTTTGGTTCACCACATCTCCTAGGGTGCACTGCTGCCCACCTTGGGAGGATCTGACCATAAGGTCTCTCCCTGGAGAATTCCAGAAGGAAAGGTGGAACCAAAGCATCTGGAGCCACAGCCTGCTTGAGCAGCAGCCTCTAGGGTGAGGCACCACTAGAGAGGAGGTGTATGTGTGACGCTGCACTTCATTTGAGCTTAATCGGTCCCGAGAACTCCAGAGACAGGGACTTGGCTGCAGCCCACATATGGAAACCGCAACCTCCCACAGCAGACCTTGATTTGTTTGTCCGTCTGGTGGGTGCGCTAAGGCTGGAACTAGAGCTTCCTGCAGCCAGCTTCCTGAGGGCTAAGCTATCACTGATCTGTGCCTCAGCCCTAAAGGCTCTTGAAGGGTCCTCACCGAAGCTCCACCCACATGGCCTTGCCTTGAGGGTGGGGCGCATTCACCAACAGAGAATGAATCCTGGATAGTGGGTAACACGTCCTTTGTCTTGGACTCTCCCAGGTATACAGAGCTATCCATCTTGCCTTTGCAGAGACCTGTGGTCCCTACTCTGTGTCCTGTTCCAAAGAAGGTGGGACCTGGTGCCTTTTAAAGATTTTTTTTTCTTACTTTTGATTTTTTTTTTAATTTTTTTTCTTTTTTTAAATAAAGGATTCCGTGAAGCTGACACTAGCTTTGAACTTGATATATAGCTAGGGATGACCCTCAACTCCTACTCCTCTTGCTTCTGCTTCAAGTGTATAAGGATCAGGGGTGTGTGCTATCATGGCCGTACAGATTCCGTTCTCTGACACTATCTCTCTAATACTGCCCCCTGTCTCTCTAATACTTCCTGCTCCCTTGAGGCTGCCCCAGGCTGGAGCACCCCCTGCTCACCTAGGGCAGCCCCACAGTGACATCCCCAACCCCAGCACAAGCATAGAACACTGCCAGATTGGTCACTTTGGTTCAACTTGTTTACTATCTCACTGGCCTAGCAACATGCATAGCAGCTCAGGGATTGCCTCAGCTTCCCTCTGGCAGCTATGCAGTAGTAGGAATAGACTGTACATGTGAGTGTGTGTGTGTGTGTGTGTGTGTGTGTGTGTGTGTGTATGTGTGTTCATGCACATGCATGTGTGCTTGAGTGTGTTGTGTGCACACATGCGTGTGGGGGGGCATATGTGTATATGCATATGTGTGTGTGCATTCACCTGCCATGTTTGGGTGCCACCCCAATGAAGATGACTAGAAAGGACACTCATGCCTGTCCTCCGGGGGCAGGGGCCATTTTTGCCCATTTTCCTCCCAGTGAGGGTAGTACTCACCATTTCAGAATCCTTCAGGGAGCTTGCCAAACTTCTAGGGCTGCTATGCAGCTTAGGGGGATACCATGTCTGACCTCCTGCGTTGTCACCCAGGATCCTAAATCTGTATGCTGAGCAAGGTTGGTGGGCTGTGCCCTGTGCCTGCAGACATCTTGGGGTATATTCTCTAATGAGGGTTCTGGAGCACAGAAAGGTTAAGTGATTTGCCAGAGATCACACAGGATGAAATAGAGGACAGCTCTTTGGCCTGCTCGCCTGCCTATCTGCCTGACTGCCTCTAAGATACAAGTAAGGGCTCTCTGTTCATTCCTTGATATTCAAATGCTCCCCTACCCCCTGCAAGGTGCCCTCCTGGGAAAGCAGATGTGTGCCCTAAGCTGATTGTGAGGGCACACAGGAAGGAGTTGCCCAGCATGGCTCACAGTCTGGGAGTGAGATTCTTCTCGTGAAATGTGTGTATGTGGTGGGGCAGGCAGTGATCCAGTCGTTATTAAACATTGAACATCCAGGCAGTGGTGGCGCACGCCTTTAATCCCAGCACTTGGGAGGCAGAGGTAGGTGGATTTCTGAGTTCAAGGCCAGCGTGGTCTACAGAGTAAGTTCCAGGACAGTCAGGGCTATACATTGAACATCTACTTTTCCAGGTGCTGTCAGAGTCAGCCTGGGCCCAGGTAGCCCTGGCCAGCCTGGCTCAGCCACCGTCAGTAGATCAATTAAACAGCTAAGTAACAGTGTAGCTCAGAGAGGAGAGTCATTCAGTGTCGACCACATTGGGAATAAGGACAAAGAGTTCACGAGTGACTCCCGAGTCCATCTTCAGAGTCCGGACATGAGGCTCAGGCTTAAACAGAGGGCAGGAGGAGTGCAGAGCTAAGAGTCCTGGTCAGGGTGTGGTCCTGTCCGTCACTGACCCATCACTGTCTAAGTTCCAGTCTCTCCTGCAAGGTGGTCTGAGAAGTTCTCAGACCTGTGTGAGGTCTCTTGGGGAGACAAGCTGCCCCTCTGTCTGGCACCAGGCCTCAGCCTTTCTCTTCCTCAGCATGAGACTCCTGGGAAAATTCCAATTCCTTGGGTTCCATTGTTTGAAGAGTCTGATGGCAGAAGGGAGGGGCCCAGGAGTCTCTTCAGAATTTCTTTGCTCCAGCCAGGATGGTGGGAGTTTGTCAGCGGCCTCTCTGAGACCCCGTTTCTCTGCACCTTCAAAGCGCTGCCAGGCCTGAGGAAGAGCAGCTAGAAGCTTTCATTCTTCTGAGGCTGGGGTCTCACCAGCATGTCTCCATTGTGTGCCTGTCCATCAAGTAGAGAAGCAAGTACTGGCTCACTCCACGCCCACCCATTTGAGAGAAAGAGGCCTTAGCTTCAGAGAAAGGAAGCTTACGTCCAAAGGAAAGAAACAAGAAGGGGCCCACGGGAAAGAGCTGCGGGAAGTAGTAAAGTAAGCAGGAAAACCCATCCCGGCTCCTTTGCACTTCGAGCTGTCAAGAGCCTTTAGCAGAGATCTCAAATCCCTCATCAGTTACCCTTTCATTACCCTCTGAAGGATTAGTTCTCCCCAAATCCCTCCTTCCATTGAGGCCTTTTCCTGCACTCCAGCTGTTCCCAGCTCTGCACAATGGCAGGCCTGCGGTACTGTTCCCCGCTGGCTGCAATGAGGAGTGGGGCTCAGTGTCCCCCAGAACTGCTGTTTTAATCTTTAAAACTGCTCTTTAATCTTTGCCTCGCTAGCGTGGGCTCAGCAATCCTGGCTTCCGACGGCTGCCTGCCTGCGATGTCTGACATCTTAAAGCTCGTAATGAAATGTCACGTTGAGCAACTTTGAGCCCATTTAGCTATTTGCCACCATCAATTTTCTAACATTATAGAATAATCACAGGTCTCAGTCGTCTGTCAGTTTCGCACAGAACAAAGGACGGTGCTTTCTGCCCAGCGGCAGGATCCGGAGGGACTTCTGAATGACATGTCAGATTGGAGCCTGAGATTTGATGGTGGTGTCCCAGACTGGGCCCCATCACCTCAAGCTGGAAGGGGACATGGGGAAAGTTACAATGCAGCTGGGATCAAAAGGCCGGTGGTGGGTCATGAGCTGAACTTCTGTAGCCAGTAGATTGGGTCCCAGTGACCCATGTAAAAATGCAGGGATGCCATTGTCTACACTGAAGGTTAGGCAGCAGGGAGTCCCGGGCCCTGTAACTCACTGGGAATTCAGCTCTCAGCCCTGACCAAACAAGCATCTCCCCTGATGGGAATAATGGTATGTATCACAGGCACCACTCTAGGGAGCAGACCCTATTTCTTTGCATGGCCTGAAGGCTGGCCATCCCAGATTCAGATCTGTGGGGGCACCCAATCCTGGGGCACAGGTGCCCTATCTCACTGTGTCCTTACACAATAAGGAACCCTTCAATAAGAGCTCTAATTCTACCCTCAAGGGTCCCAGTGGCTCTACCTCCCACACCATCACTTTGAAGGTGGGGACCCCAACATAAACATTTAGGATTTATATGAACAGAAGTCTATCAGGGAGCTAATGCACAAATGACTGAGTATGACACATACCATCATCACATGCTACCCCTGAGCTCAGCCAGTATTTAAAAAAAAAAAAAAAAAAAAAAATCCAGGTCAGCAGGAGCACTTGTACAAACATAAGAACCTGAGTTCAAATTCCCAGAGCCCAGGTAAAGATTTGCCATAAATGTTTTAGACCTTTTCATATTTGGGCTACACAGAATTTCATCATTTCCGTCCCTGACCTGGACCATGCTGACTGACTATATCAGTGTCCTTCAGAAGAGCTGGGTGGTAAGAGCAGGCCTCACCTGATGGCTTTTGGGAGCATACAGAGCTCATGCCCAGGTCTGATCCAGGCATATCCAGAGAGTCACTCACCACCCAGTGCAAGAGCCTCCAAGTGAAGACAGTTGTGTAACACACTGTAGCCAAAACAAATGCTTAAGGAAACAGGACTGTGGCTCCGTGCTGGTCCGGCCCTGGCCCGGATCCTCCTCACTGTCTGTCCTGTGCTGTCCTGGCTTCTGCACTCCAAGCCAGGGTGGTGATCTTGCTATTTTGGATTCCATGCATGGCTCAGCCCCTGAGTGGATAAAGAAGTTTTCCCCTCTACAAGCCATGCTGCTGTCACAAGATCAGGATATAGGTCTCGCCGTTTATAGAGAAGGCCCCCGTGCACCTGTGTCTCAGTTTGTATCTATGAGGTGGGATGTATCATCTGGGCAGCAGTGGCCCTGGGGGTCCATGTGGGAGGATGCTGGTATATGATGGTATGTGTGGTGCGGGATGTCAGCACCAGGGAAAGCCTCATCAGGACCACAGGAGTCCTAGGAAGATAAGTAGTTCCCTCTGGCCTTAGCTCAGCCCTTGTGGAAAGGACTTTTCTCCCTTGGCATTGAGGTCTGACCCTGCCTCTGTCTGAGCCTCCTTGACCCCTTCCTGCAGCCTCATCTGAGTATGGTCTCACCCTCTATTCCATTTCAGCACAGAGCCCTGCTGATGTGTGTCACAGGGCCTGTGGCTAAGCACAGAAGGCCCAGCTCCAGTGTCCTAGTACCAACACTGGCCTCTGGCTCACATGAAAGAGACAGGCAATTTCCACTCTAATATTAAGTGTTGCTTTCTCAACACAGTTGAGGGTTGTTGGGTCTTGGTCAGCCTAGACCCCAGCCGATTAGCGTCCTCATACCCTGTCTCCTTTAAACAAGCAAAGAGTGTTCCAGAACCAGCTGCTGTGACCTTAGGCAACTTGCTTAACCTCTCTGCTTCGCTGTTTCCTCCTGCAAAAAGGATGTGTTCAGCATGGCATGAGGGTGCACCCCTTTAATCCCAGCACTTGGGTTGCAGAGTCAGGAAGAACTCTGTGAGGTCAAGGCCAGCTTGGTCTATAGAAGTGAGTTCCAGGCCAGCCAGAGCTGCATAGAGAGACCCTGTGTAAAAAAGAGAAACAGAGAGGGGAGGGGGAGAGAGAGAGAGAGAGAGAGAGAGAGAGAGAGAGAGAGAGAGAGAACGCCAATAGTTTGACATATAAGTTAGGACTATGACTGCTTTTCCCTTAAGGAGGGAGGTCTAGTACCCTTCAGCATTAAGGGTCAGCCAGAATCAGTTCTGAGTTCTCTTCTGAGCTTGCCCTCGGACACAGTGTGGCACCTCCCAACCCTCCCATGCTCTAGTTTGTTTTCTTCTGGGATCATTCCTTCTGTTTGTGATGCTGGTGGACATGAGGTTACCTCACCTCCACAGCAGTGTGACACTCAACTGCCAGCCAGGGAGCTGGGTCTGCAGAGCGGGAGAGTGGAAGTGGCAGAGCCCAGCGTCTAACACTGCCTGAGATCTTGCTGTGTTGTCTTAGAGATAGAGCCCGTGATATTAAGATGATGTGGACAGTAAGGGGCAGGGATTTCAGAGGCAGGTGGAGGTGGCCTTGACCTCTGCCATGGTGCCGTGTCCCAGGGCAGAGACATCTTTCTTCTGGGGCCTGGCTCTTCTCACGGACTCTCCAAGCAAGCCCTCTTCCCCCTGTTACCTCCCCATAGGCAGGGAAGGGTTTTACAGGAGAGTTCACTCCCTCTCAGGTCCAGAAGGAAGGATTCTTGGGAGTGTCCTCGGCTCAGAGCACTGAGGTTTCTAGACCTCTCAGGCATCACAGATTGGCTGGAGGCATCTGTAGTCCTGACTTGCAGCTCTCAGAATCAAATGATACAAGACTGTAATGGATCACCCACTTGTCGTGGAATACCAGCCCTGTTCCTGACCTTGCAGATGTCTGGACTCTGCTCGCCTCTGCTCGTGGCTTCTGATGACAGCTCCTTCTCCTCCTCAGCCTCCATTCCTGTGTTAGTACTTCTCATCTTGGTCTCCTGGTCCCACTGTGTCGATAAAAATGACAATTTTGACTCCTTATGTCTATGACACAACTGCATGTACCCAGCACATGCTTAGCATCCACCCACGCATGCTTGCTGAGTGCTACATCTTAGTTGCCCTGAAGAGCACTGTCCTATGCATGGGTGCGTTCCCTCGGGGCTGTTGACACTGCCCTTGCATAGACACCTAGTAACTAGATGGCTGATGGTGTGGTGGTCCCGGGCCTAGGTTTCTGAAGCCCCTGTGCTTTGAACAATGGCGGAGATTGTGTAGTCTCCCACCAGACATAAGCAAACATAAGCAAACAAATGTCCCCTTTTCTTTGTGATTTGACCAATATTTGCCTTTTGTCTTTGGTGTGTATCGGGGGGCTGTCTTGTTCTGTCTGTCATGAGGGAAGATTTTGTTTTTAGTTTTGACTCCTGTTTATTTATCTTTTGTTTGAGTCGTCGTGGTTGTGGGTTTTGGTCCCCTTGTTGGAGAGGGAGGCCGAGTCCCTCTATAAAACTCTTGCTCACTTGCATGTCTTCTTTTGAGAATTCTCCTCTTCACATTGTTGGCCCATTTGGTTTGGGTTGTTTTGTTTTGATTAATGTATTTGTATGTGTGTACTATGTGCTCATGTGAGTTTATGAGTACTGTGTACATGTGTGAACCCTTGGAGCAGAAGAGGAATTACAGGTGACTGTGAGCATCATGTGGGTGCTGGGAACTGACCTCAGGTCCTCTGCTCTCTTACAGTCCCACTTCCTCAGCTTTGAGTCTCATCTAGAAGTAGGATTTAGATTTGTATATATGTGTATATATATGAATGTTTTGCCTGCACATGTTTCAGATATGTTCTGGTATCCACAGAGACTGGAAGAGGGCATCAGGTGCCTTGGAACTAGAGTTACAAAAGTTTGTAAGTTACCACATAGATGCTGGGAATCGAACCTGGGTCCTCTGAAAGATCAGCCAGTGCTCTTAACCACTGAGCTATTTCTCCAGCATAGCTTGAAGTAGTAAGAAAGGGCATTAGGATGCTTCTCCCTTTGTCCTGGGACTGTGGCCATATCCTCATGGCTCTGACTTCCAACTGGAAGTCCCCACTGGGATTCCCAAATGGGGCATCTTATTTCTGCCTTGATGTCCCCACTTATCAGACAAGCCATTTACAGTCTGTGAGCCTCATTTTTGTCCTTTGTAAGACAGTGGGAAAACCCTGGCTGGTAACTACGGGGTCTCACAGAGCACTCTGCATGACTATTCTTGGCACAGCATCTTGTATGTAGCAGCTTGAGAATGTCAAGCTCTGATGACCATCCCCCTGCCTCTGCTGACTTCCTGAGGGCAGTACTCACAGCAAACATTCAGCTGTTGTGTCTGCCTTCATAAGCTGTGTGAATCACCCGTCCATCAGTGAACACTGTGGAGAGCCAGTCTGGGCCAGGCACCCACTGTGTACTGAGAACAGAGGAGTTAGGCCCTATTCCTGCCCCAGATACCTAGAAAAGCTACTCACGTAGATAGGGATTGTCCTAGAAGGTGTCAGGAACAAATGCAATCTGAGCAAAGAGGTTCATTTTGACTCATGGTAATGGAGATTCAAGGTCAAGATCCCACCTCTGGGGATGGCCTTGGTACTGGCAACATCATAGGACAGTACAGGGCCTCACTTGGCAATGTCCCTTCCTTTCCTCACAGAGCTGCAGGGGCTCATTTACCAGGCTCCATCCTGGGGACCTATCTGAGCTAATTGGCTTCTGAAGGCTCCACCCCTGAACAGCACAGTGGGATTACCTTCCACTGTCTTCATAGCTCACGGCGGTGATCAGACTTCAGCACTGAATCTTGGAAGATGCTCTACCTACACCAAAGCATCCCATGAGGGGTTGGCTGATACGTTTCCTTTTTTTTCTTCATTCTTGTTCTCTCTCTCTCTCTCTCTCTCTCTCTCTCTCTCTTTCTCTCTCTCTCTCTCTTTTTTAAAGATTTATTTATTTATTTTATGTATATGAGTACACACTATAGCTGTATAGATAGTTGTGAGCCTTCATCTGGTTGTTGGGAATTGACTTTAGGATCTCTGCTCGCTCCGGTCAGCCCGCTCACTCTGGTAGATCCTACTCGCTCTGGCCCAAAGATTTATTTTTTATTATAAATAAGTACACAGTAGCTGTCTTCAGATGTACCAGAAGAGGGCGTCAGATCTCATTACGGGTGGTTGTGAGCCACCATGTGGTTGCTGGGATTTGAACTCAAGATCTTTGGGAGAGCGGTCAGTGCTGTTACCCGATGAGCCGTCTCACCATATGTTTTGTTTCAAGATGTGTATGTAGGCCAGGCGGTGGTGGCGCATGCCTTTAATCCCAGCACTTGGTAGGCAGAGGCAGGCGGATTTCTGAGTTCAAGGCTAGCCTGGCCTACAGAGTGAGTTCCAGGACAGCCAGGGCTACTCAGAGAAACCCTGTCTCGAAAAACCAAAAAAAAAAAAAAGAAAGATGTATATACATCTTTTTTGTATTGTATATGGGAGTGTATGAATGGGTTACATTTGAGTGTAGTACTTTAGAGGTCAGAAGAGAGAGCAACATAGCCCCTAGAACTGGAGTTACTGGTAGTTGTGAGCACCATGTGGATGCTGCAAACTAAACTTGGGTCCTGTATGAGAGCAGTCCCTGCTCTTAATTGCTGAATCACCTCTCCAGCCCTTGGCTGGTGTATTCTTACCCTGGGTGTGTATAGCTGCAGGGGTAGGAGTGGAGAGTGTAGGGGGTGTTATCAGAATCTCTTGGAGGAGGTGGCATTCAAACATTTGGTTAGTCTGTCAGAAATATAACACAGATCTAAGGTATGATGGTCCAGACCTGTCTACAAGTGGAGGCAGGAAAATCGGGTTTTCCCAAGGCTTGTTCTCAGCTTGCCTTCTTTGCCTATACATTTTAAGGCCCAGCCCATGAAGTGCTTCTGCTCACATTCAGGGTGGGTCCTTGATAATCAAGACAATCCCTTGCAGACATACCCACAGGCCAATCTGAGCTACACAGTTGCTGGCTTGAGACTCCTTTCTTAAGTGATTCTAGATTGTGGCAAGTTAGCAGGTAAAACCAACCATCAGAACCACACAGCGAGTTCAAAGCCAGCCTTGGGGACTTGGGACCCTGTTATTAACAAACAAACAGTGGCCAGTGGTGTAGTCATTGGACAGATACAAGGGATGCCTGCAGGGCTCAATGCTAACCCTTACCTTTTCTGACCTCAAGACCCCCACCCAACACTTGTGTCCCAGGGTCCCTGAGAGCAATGAGCTATATTACTAGAGACCCAGGGTCAGAGGCTAGCCAGTCTACCTCTCTCTGCCTAGCAGAGCGACCTTAACCAGAGCTTACATCTACCTCAGTTCCCTCATCTGCATAGTGGGAAAGCAATGTCCAGGCAGCGTCAGTGAGAGGGCTGCACCTGTTTACTTATGTGGCCCTGGCCTTTGCTCAGCCAGTGACATGGAAGAGGCAGGTCCTGCATCATCCAGGGTGCCCAGTGGCCCTGATTGCTTCCCAATATCCGACAGCTGCCACTTTCATGGAGCACTGGAAACGGAAGCAGATGAGGCTCAACTACCGATGGGACCTCACGGGCTTTGAGGAGGAGGAGGTAAGTGGTTGTGTCTGTCTTCCTGGGGGGTGGGGGGGCTCTTCCATCTCCTCTGGCTCACGTGGATGCCCCAGGTCCTGACTGGCCCCTGATCCCAGGCGCGGCTCCTGTGGCTCCTCCACTCATCGCCCTGGTATTCCTCGGTTGCCAGGGCAACTGTTTTCCATCTACCAGTGTTTTCTGTCTCCATGCTCCCAAAGACATAACACCCACCTCGGGTGCTGGCCAGGGCTCCCCATGCTGACCTCATCACATCTGCGGCTGTGGAGTGTGGGCAGGGAGTCACTGCTGTCCACAGGCCGCCTTCCTCTCTGTTCTCCATCCAAATCATCCCTGTCTTCAAGCAGGGGAGGTTGGGAAGCCTGGCAGAACCTTTAATAACTGGCTCAGTGAAAACATGGCTGGGTTCCAAAATGGAGATGCTCACTGGTAGATGGCCCTGGAATCCCCTGACTGCCATTTCCAGCAGGCATTCCCCTGTCGGGGTCATTAGGAAGTGCTGTCCTTCCCCCTCCCCGCGCCCCAAGGAGAGCCTTGATGTAGAGCAGCCTGTTCCCTGCACGTGCTGAGGCATGGCCATGGCCTGGTGCATCGTGCCATCCCCACTTTCTACAGTACAGTCTTCAGGAGCCAGCCTCCCAGGAGCTGGGGTTCCAGGGCTGAGGCACACCTAGTGGCATGCTCCACTCTCCCCCCTCTTTGAGATTGTAGCTAAGCCTGCCTTTAACTTGCTGCATAATCAAGGATGGCCTTGAACTCCCAACCTTCTAGGCTCTATCTGGAGGGTTGGGATCGAAGACAGGTGCACACTGCCACATCTGGTTTATTCAGTGCTAGGAATCTAACCCATGGCCTTATGCAGGCAAACGCTGTTCCGTCTCAGCTATATTGCCAATGCCCCTCCCATGCTTTTTATAAGTGAGGCCCCCTTTTATGTTTTTGATGTGTCACAAATCTGTCCTCCTTTTCCTCCCTCCCTCTTCTGCCCCCTCCCTCCTTCCCTCTCTGGAGCTTGAACCACAGTAGACAAATGCTGCTACTAAGCCCCAACTGTGTGCCCCTATAAAACTCACACAGTCCACACCCTCCAGAGTCCCAGTCTGCTGGTTACTCTTAGCCACATGCACCGTTCAAAGAGCCTGTGGTGGCTCCTGCTCCATGCTGAAGCCATGCTGTTCCATGCTCCCAGCTTGGCAGCCAGTTTATGGTTATAAGCCAAGGCTCTAGGACCACAATACTTGACTTCATTTGATCTGATACCACCACTGCTGTGTGACTTGTAGTATAGTGGTTAACATCTCTGTTCCCAGTGCCCTTTACTGCCCCATAGGCATTGAGAGGAAAGCCTCACTTGACCAGACTGGGGAGGTCTCTGCTGGGCATATCTGTGCCCGGAGCAAAGAAAGCTTCCCAGAGAGTTACTTGGCTAGCCACAACCAGGCTTCACCAGCCACCATGTAACAGCATCTGTCCTCTTCTACAGTGAGTCCATTTCACACTCTGTACCCGGTATAGGAGGAGCTCTGGCCTGGGTGGGCCCACTGACACCCAGGTGGCCCCTCTCCTTGGTTGATAATTCCAGTAGAAGAAATACCAGCTGGGCCTTACTGTTCTGGTAGACACACTTCCAAGGTGTCCCGGAGCTGAGGGGAATAACTTACCACCCCCCATCTTGACCCCACCACCCCAAGATCCCTAGGGCTTGGTTTCTGAGAGGCATCCCTGAGGCTACCAGGCATACAACCCCAGTAGGCCTGAGGGAATCCCCCAAAGTAAGCCACTCATGTCCCTTGGCTGACCATGGTCCTGGTGGAATGGATGACCTAAGGTGGAGAGGTTGCCTCTACCCTCCTACCCCCACCCAGTGGTCTGAACCCCAGGTTGGCTGGATGCAGAAGGAAACCAGGTCATTGTTCTGTGTGCTTCTCCATTGAGCTGAGAATTGTGGGAAGCTTGCACAACTGGCATCTGGAGATGGCAAGCATCCAGACCCCTGTTCTGCTGGACATTGCCACCGTCCTGGTTATACAGATAAACAATCTCAATAATGCTTCTTTCTGTTTTTTTTTTTTTTTTTTCGTTTTTTTTCCCGGTTCCCCCCAGGAAGCTGTCAAGGTTTGGAATTATTTTTTGGTCACTCTACCTTTCTCTAGCCTGTCTCTGGGGAGAGGGACCTTCGCACACATGCTCCTGTCTTTCCACTGGACGTCTCCTCATGGCTCTCACCTGGGTTCTGCTTTTCCCCTGATCTCACCTGACCTGTTCTTTCCTTCCAGCACCTTCTGCTGAATTGCTCTCAGCTCCCTGAGGCCTGGCACCTCCAGCCTGCCTGTGCTTGCTGCCTTACGCTACGTCTCTTTTGACCCCCATGGCTACTCCACAGAATGTTCCAGAGTGTCAGTTCACAGCTGGGTGTTCATTGAAGCCAGGCATAGCCAAGACCCTATGCAGGACACAGAAGCCAGACCCTCTGGCCATTACATTGAGCTGGGGTTCCTAGTGAGAGGGGGAGTCCAGGGCTGAGATTCAGGCCAAGTTCAGGGAGTTTAATGTTAGAAATAGGACAGCCAGCTGTGAACTGATCTCCAGGGTCCCCAAGGCAAATACGTGAACTCATGTGAAGGGGCTCAACACTAATACATTCTTTCTTGACTTGCTGTCTTTCTCAGGATCATCCCAGAGCAGAGTATGAAGCCAGAGTCTTAGAGAAGTCACTGAGAAAAGAATCCAGAAACAAAGAGGTACAGGTTCTGCTCTTTACTTTCCACAGTGAGATGCTATGTGTCTAAAGTACGATCAGGGGTCAGCAAACACTATGTGTCTGAGATGTGACCAGAGGTCAGCAAACACTATTGTTTATCAGGTATGATCAGGAATCAGTAAACACTATACATTTATCAGGTATGACCAGGAGTCCGCAAAAACTATATGTTCCCAGGTATAGACAGGTGTCAACAAATACTGTGTGCTCTCTGTAGACTGCGGCTTAGCTCAGATTGTAAATATTTAAGCTGTGTAAGCCTACACCACAGCTACTCAGCTTTGCCACTATAATGTGGACAGGGCTATTGACAAAAGGTAAACAAATATGCAAGACTGTGTTCCCATAAAACTTTATTTACAAAAACGGGCCCAGGGCCAGATTGGACCAAAGGAACAGAATTGGCCCAGCTCTGCTCTAGAATGTCCCCTGATGTATCCTGAAAGTGACCTCAACTTCAGCAAACATGTCACATTAGATCTGGCTGCCGGGAAGGCTCTGCCCTACCCCGTGTAACCCGTGTTCTGTGTTGAACAATGAATTGGGAGCATTTGAAGATCCGGGTCTGTGAGCCTCTTGTTACTCCACATCCTAGAGTCTAGGACATAGGGACAGGGAGAAGATGTGGGTGTTGTGATGTGTGCTTCAGGCCACTGTCCTTTTATAATAAACTGTCCCCAAGCCTTTTGTTCTGACTGGCAGCTTGTATGTGCTGCACACGTTCTTGCTGCATACCTCTAAAGGCACTGGCCTGTTTGTTATTGATGGTTTTCACATGAGGGGGACAGGCCAGGACCTCCAGGCTGCTGGGTCATGTTGATAGTGGGCAGTACTGGGCAGTTAGAAGATATTCTTCCAGGCTCATGGTTTTCCTGATACCCTTGCCCCTTCAGCCTCTGGAGTAACAAGACAAACCCTGGGCTCTTACCTTGTTACATGTCCCATGTACAGAGCTTATGGCACCAAGCAGCCTCCAGGTATGGTTTTTACAATTATATGGAGGTGGGTACAGAAGAGGCTTCAGGCAGGCAGGTACAAGGCTCCATTCTTGTAGCCAGGAAGGGGGTACATCTCCCAGACTACCCCAAAGGGATTGAGCAGGACTCAAGAATGAAAAAGTAAGCACAGTCAGATGTGGTAGTGTACAGTTATCATAGCCAGATGTGCTGGCGCACACAGCTTTAATCCCAGCACTCGGGAGGCAAAGGTAGGCAGATCTCTGCCAGCCCAGTCTATAAGTGAGTTCTGGAACAACCAGGGCTAGACACTGAGACCACGTCTCAAAAAGAATAAAACTATATAAGCAATTGGGTCACTCTCAGGTGTGTCTGGAGTTCTGACACTGAGGCACAACATTGTCATCTATAGAGCCAAGACAACCTTACATTCAAATTGCAAAAATAAATGGAAAAAATAATAATAATCATGTTAGAAGTTTACAATTTTATGTTGGGCCACATCCATATGCAACCCTTGGGTTAGACACACCAGCCAGAAGCCATCTGTCTGACTTAACAGATCAGCCGGGCAGCACCTTCTGTACACAACCTGGTGGCCTCCCCAAGTGAGACCCTACAAGCCCCAGTCATGTCCCCAGGGCGCCTCCCTGGCTCTAAGCCTTACTGGAGAAATCTCGTAGTCAGCCTGAGCCCCCCAGTACTGTGGGCCTAATGGCTTTCTGGTCACAGATCTCGGACTGGCAGGACCATAGAGAAGTGTCTGCTCATTCCTAAAGCCACAGAGGCTTGCAGCCCCCATAAACCGCACCCGTGATAGCAAGCAACTTCAGAGAGCAGGCGCCGC
>JADRCD010212457.1:8146-34510 GCA_019843815.1 Montemys delectorum
CACACACACACACACACACACACACACACACACACACACACACACACATATGCCCTTCATGATTCGGATTCTGCAGCCTCTGTTTCACCTAGAGCTGTTGGTGAACTCACAGAATGGGTCCCTGATGAATTCATCTGGTTTTGGTCAGTCTCTCAGGGAAGCAAACCTAGCAAATAGAATTTGTATTCATAAGTGATTGTGAAGTGATTGTGCCATCTTCTCAGCAGGGAAGCAGATGATGAAATATTTGTGACCACCTTAAAGGTTTTGGAGAGAATGTGAACCAAGAGAAATCATTAATGACCCAGTATTTTCTGGCTCCACACCCCATAGCTACTGTTAAATAATTAAGGTGTAATAAGTCAGAGTTTACATAGAAGGAGGTGGAAAGCAGCTATTCACAGTTGGAAATATTCTGATGTCATACTCCATCTAATCCAATTTTTCTTACATCTGTTTGAGTGTTCTCTTAAAATACTCACAATATCCAAATGGATTATTTTTGGTAAAACCTGTTACAGGAGCACTGACCTTTATTTTTCTGAACAGCAGGGTTGAAAATCAATTACATGTCACATGGGTTGGTACAGGCCCCTAAGTAGCACAGAGAGGCTAAGACAAGACAAAGAAGAGTTTAGAAGTGACCTGGGCGACATACAAGATTCTGGTTTTAAGAAAATAAAATGAAAAAGGAACACATTAAGGCAGAAAATGAATTAGCCTTTCATGAGTATGATTAGCATAGGGCTGTACATGAGACCAATTGTCCCTCAAGACTCCTGCTTTCTAGTACTATCAAACTAGTGGCACAGGAGAAAAGTTGAGTGTGTGATGAATTATTAAATGTTTAGATGCCTACATGTTTAAACAGATGATGGACTGAATCTTGTGTAAGCTAGGAATTTTTCATGAATAGTGAAAAACCTTCTGCCTTAGAGAAAAGTTTAGACTTACATGAACACAAGAAGAAATGTGTTACGGTAAAGAAATAAACAAATGAATGAAAGTATGGAGAGAGGAATGGATGAAATATGGAATGAAAACATTCAGTGAGGACATGGCGTGAGTAGTCATATAGAAACGATCTTTATTTTGCACACAAGAAATAGATGAATGGCATAGCCTGTGTTCTACCAGGAAGGTGGAGTAACCAGCCCAGGGTGGGCTTGCCGCATGCGCAGACTCTAAACCAACAATGGGAGTCCAGCACACGCAGCATCCATGTCTCAACAAAGTGAACAAGCTGAATTGGGAGTTTGTGTGCATGGCTCTTTCGGACCAGGTCGTAAACGCTGGAATTTTTACAGCCGGGCATTAAATATGCAGATTCTCATGGTTCTTTCATAAGAGGAAGAATTCATGCAACTTCTTGCCATTAATGCATTATCCTCTGAACTGTGTCCGTCTGATGCTTCCTCTGCAAGGCTTAAACCTGCAGATATTTAATGGCTTATTTATGTTCCTGCCTCACTCAAACAGCCACTGCTGAACTAAGTAACGACTGTGCCAAGAGCACAGGATTTAGCACCTTCTTATCTTTTTCTTTTATCAAAACTAATGTTTTGGTGAAGTTCCTTTCACAATTTGTAGGTATTTATACATTTTATTTTTAAAATTGAACTTTGTTCATGTATGGAAGTGATAGTCTAATTACTTGGCTCTGCAGTATGTTAAAATAGTTCCAGTATCACTAATTGTAACACCAAAACTATAATTTATTATTAGAAATCTCTTTCTTTAATATTCAGTGCTTATTATATCTCATTCTGATTAATACTTTAATAAACATTTTATTACTTTATAAACCAATGTTTGCTTAATTTGAATAAATTTCTAAATTTAAAATATATAATATTAAAGAAAATAGAAACTTTTGTTATCTTTGTGTTATTAACAAACAGCCCTAATTATAATCAATTTATTATCCATTTAATATGTGAAAACCTATACATCTCAGGAAAGATTCCTGTATACTGAGATATAGCTCTTTAAAAACATCTTTGTTAATATCTACAAAAATAAAGACATTGAATTTGCCTATACTCTTTCTTTATAAAGTTAAACATTTTGTCATTTGCTTGAAGGCTATTAATCTTATTTTATGTGAGTGTTTCTTACTGATCTTTATTAAATTATCTCTTTTTGTAAATAAGATTTAATAATGAATATAATAAACAATGATTCTGACAATAATAGTTCTTTCTTTTAAAGTTCCCCCAAACCTTCTTTTAGTTCTAAATTGAGAATGAGTAAAGAATTATAGCCAAGACATATTTAAGCCCATTTGCAAATAGTATAGAAAAATATGAATATTATAATTCTTTTGACACATTATAAATTGGAATCAAGTTGGCAAGCATAAGCACTGATGGATGATTGCTTCCTTTTAATAAGGATGCAGAATGTTCCAAGCCTGGATTTGTTTGTCTTCATTGCTTCATAACACACATCCTCTCACCTAGTAGAAGCTGTGGGGAAAGATGCCTATTTGGTTTGTTTGGTTTTGTTTACAGAGGAAGCATATGATAATTTGTTATATTTTTGGTAAAGAAATGTTTTGGAATGCATGAAATATTCAGTAATCATCCGACCTAATCCTCCATCTCCCCATTTTCTTAATTCAGTGGCAAGAGCACCATTCCCTGTAGATATAATTTACCTCCTTACTATATTCTCCCACTTTCCCCACAGCCCTTTAAAAGTTATCTTCCATTTTGTTCATCTATGCCTTTGGCATTAAAAATATTGCATTTAATCTGGTTTTCTCTTATCCATTTCAGCTTTAAAGCTTATTTCCACAAACAAGAACCAAGAGACTCCACACTTTCATACTTTTTATTTATTTGTTACATTGCCCCAAGTTATAGATTAGGAAGAGCTGTCTACTAGTCTAGATTGGGCTGTATCATTCATTACACTGCAGTAAAACAAGTGTGCTTTCATATTGAAATAGTTTATATCTATCCTCATCAATAAGAGCATTCATATGGACCCCACAGAACAGCATCATACTTATCTAAATTCCTGCTTATAGAGAAGTTACCAATTGTCGTTGAACTAATGTAAGAGGCCCCACAGAACAAGACTGACAGGAAACTTAGCTCCATCTCTCAGTATCAAGAGTCAATCTTCAGTTTTACCTAGAGTGGACAGTACAACCTCTTTTAAAGTGTGATTAGAAAGACACTGCATTTATTCCTATCTAAATCATCAGCTGTTGAACATTGCAGAGAAAGCAGAGGAAATACAGTCATCATCTTGAGGCTTTCCGTACTAACTATGGAGTGGCTCAGTCTTGGAGTTCACTGGAGGTCAGTGGTGGCTATTTTTTCAATAGGTTACTCAAGTGACTTTTCATCAGCAATAGGACAGGTCCAAGACCAGAAACTCTCTGTGGACAGAGTCCCAGTGATGTAGCTTGAAGGGAAAGCAGGGTTGTGAATACAGTCGGTCTTTCTCAGATGCTGGGATCACATACACCGCTTCCATGTTCTGTAAGCCTGAAGTGGAGGCAGCACTTAACAATTAGTGCATTTTAATCTGTTTTCTTGCCCCCGTTTCATTCTTTATAAGCACCTTTTTCTTTCTCATTTAAGCAAACTCCCACTCTGTATTCAAGATCCTCCCCTGTATAACATGTGTGGTCCACCCTAACCTTATTTTATGTCCTCATGGTGCTCAATCCTGTTTTTGTGTCCTGATCACAGTTTAGAAACCTGGCTGCTTAGCCCCATCACGAAACCTCTTAACAAACTGTCAGCCCTTCCTTCAGAATGTTCTGCCTCCTATTACTCCACAGGCCACTCACCGCTACTCTGTCAGCCTATGCCAACATCATGTTTTACTGGGTCACCTAGGAGCCTCAGGAATGGTCGTTTTTCCCTACCCTGCTCCATATAGCAAGGAGAAATGTCTTCACCTGTTTCAATCTATTGCGCACAATCCCACACCATTCTTAGCACTATAAGGTCTATGATACAGCTCAAGTTCACCAACATGAGTGTTGTTTTAAGTCTTTCAACTATACTTTCTCTGCTTAGACAATTCTTCACCAAGAAAATCTTAGAATCACTTTAAATATGCGTTAACTTCTGTGCATGGGTGTATGATGAGCTTATTCTGAGATAACAACACATATCCATTAAGGAAGATGGGGTCCTCACTATTAGCATTCACTAGTCTTCAACATAAGAGTTTGAGAGCCATTTTCAAAGCAAAGCCCACACCTTTAATTAAAATCTGTTTTGAGTGCAACCTAGTCCTACCACTGAAAGGCTTGCGTAGCTACAAAATATGGCTAGTTCAAACTTCATATTCCCCATTATTAGAAGTCGTCACTGTGGCCAACCTCATAGATTCCAGGAAGTTTGTACTGCATTGTGTTTCCATAGTACTCCCCCAATGCTCCCCAATTCCAGCTATCTCTGCCTGCCCTCTTTCTCTCTATTCCTCCCCACCCACCTGATCTCTCTTGCTCCTGTCCCAACCTTTTCCCAGTCCATCTTCAAAATTTATTCTATTTCCCCTTCCCAGGGAGGTCCATGCATCTCTCGTAGAGCTCTCCTCCCTGGGTCTGTGGAATGTAGCTTGGTTATCATTTACTTAACAGATAGTATCCACATATAAATGATTAAATTCCATTGTTCAACTTTCTGGGCCTTGCTTATCTCATTTAGGATAGTGGTGATTGGGGTGTATTGTGTGAGAGAAGTGTCTACCTTCAATAAAGTTTTAAAAATAAGTAAATCAATATTAGTCTTCTAAGGTAGCTCATCATAGCTTCAATAAAAACCAGTCCTCAGCTCAGGTCCTTTTATCATAATATATATTTAAAAGTCTTCTTCCATCCCTCCCATTTTTTTTCTCCTACTTCTCCTTCCTTCCTTTGCTTCTTCCCTTGTTTGCTCCCCACTTCTATCTTTCCCAAATATCTTTTAATGTCATGCTATGCACAGGTGCTTGGAATAAAATAACTGAATAGCTATCACAGACCATATCCATTGTCAAGGAAAACAGAATGTGCAAACATTTGCAAACAAAACAGACTTTGATGAAGAAAAACAAAGATGTGGTTTTAGATATGAAGCCCCAATTATTTTGCCTGGAGTTGGAATGCTTCTTCTCTCTGACTTTGGAAGTGTACAAGCTTTCTCCTAGTTACTACTGGATAAGGTTGGTTGTTCACCTTTTCATTTTGGGTTTCCAACTCAAAGTATAGCCTGACCCTGTCCAGCTCACAACAACACTCCTTTCTCCTCAGCATTCGCTTGGAGAAACAACCCATATTTCAATTGCCTGGTTAATTAAGGGATCACCATGGACACTCCTACTAATGACCTAGTGAAGGTAGCTCTCCCAGATCATGGGATCCTGTTTCTCACTGCAGTATACAGTGTGGCTTACTGCACTGAGAAAATTCAGCAGAAATCAGCTCTGATACTCATCAAGAGGGTGACCTTGCAAAATTATTTAACCTTTCTGATCCACAGTCTGTGAATAGGAATAATAATGCTTTCCTCTAAAGGTTTCTGTGAAGGTCAACAAAGATGAAATATTATTCTCTCCCAGTACATGCAAGGCAGCCTTTGTTTCCTTTCTCAGTTCTCAAGAATAAAACCATGGCCAGCAAATGACAACTGACAGAAGGAAAAAGCAGCCTCAGAAAGAGGAAAAATTCGCTGAAATAAATTATGACAATTCCCACATAATGATTCTGCAAAACTATAATTTATTATTAACATTTAAGACAGATGACTCATCCTTTGGGGATGTAAATGACAATGGATTAATTTTAACCATTTTGCTTATGATTTTATGCTCATTTTGTATTTCAAAGCAGCAAACCAAATTCCGTATGGGAACAAAATTACAATAAGAAGCAACATGATTATGATTTTGAATTTACATCTATTAAGCTATCTATTTGTCTCTCTATATATACTCATCTTATAAAATATTAAATAATTAAATATAAAAACTACAGAAAAACATTTGTCCTAAAAGAGAAAGATATGTTTTTTATTTCCTTTGAATAACATCATGCATGTAAATGTATATTTTAATAGCTATGAAGTTTGAGGGGCATTATTGCACTGTTCGTGTGTTGATTTTCATTTGAAATTCTCAAGCCAATACAGTGTAAAGTGGAAATTTAGTTATATTTTTATTAAATCAGTTCCCCACACTTGCTCACACTTGCTATTCCTGAGGCTATGAGCCTTTATTAAGGTTATAAAATGTTTCGACCTTCGTCAAAGGCACAGTGTCTTCCCTGGAGGTCCACAGCATTAATGATGAGGTGAAATTCAGAATTATCATCTGCTGGCAGCATCTCCCCCACCACAGAAGCTATTCAAATCCTGCAATGAAAGGCAAACCTGTCCAAAAGCTCATAAAAAATTCTCCCTGGAAATTGAAATATTGGTCAGATTGCATTTTAGCCTGAGATGTTCACTGGGCAATAGACCAGTGCTTCCATGTCCTCCACATGTTCCACTCTGCAAGCTTGGCCAGTGAAAGAATTTATGTCCAAAGATCAAGATCAAGAGTTGTTGCAGATTTGCCTATGAGAAACGTTTCAGGGAAATTAGATTTGAACTGATTGTTTATGATATGGTATTGTTACAGAACCACAGTCTAAGAGAAAAGCTATGCTTCATGCAAGGTTGATATCATGACTTTTTTGGTTGTTCACAATAATGTGTGAGTATAATGTTCAAGACATAAGAAAACATCATTTACATGAAAAAAGTTCATAAATATAAGACTTCCTTCTTCGAAAACAAAACATTACTCATCAATGTGTATAACACCCATGGTAATGGTGTTGTCTCTAGGAAAAGTCGGTTTCTTTTTTTTCTTTCACCTCACACTCGACTACTACATTACAAGTAGATTGTGTACCTGGAATGGAATAGATGCAAAGTTTCTTTATAATCAGTTTTTATCCTCCCATCATAAACATAAATATTCAATTTTGTTTGCATGGTAGAAAAAGGCATTATTAATGCAAACATTAAAATTAAAGTTATTTACCATTAGAATATTTATAGCAAGACCAGTATTATTGGATTACCTTTTGTAACATAATGCTTCAACATGACTACCAGGAAAAAAATATGGTCAGTTAATAAAGATTTGAACACATAAGTATGTTATAGGTTTCTATCTGGTTCCTTATTCTGCTGAGAGCTTGGACTTATCAAGTATAAGTATGAGTATATAATCAGTATTCCAAGAGAGTTTGTGTAAATCATCTACTTACTCATTGCTGTAAAACTCCATGTTAATTGCTTTTTGTCCTGTAAAGGATTTGTAATCATGCAACATGGCTGATATGGCAAAAGATCACCTCCAAACACCTTCTAGGTCTGTGTGATCCTACTAGAATGGCATACCTTTAATCCCTCTGGATGGAATACAGACATGCCCTCAGTACACACCTTTAAAATCTCAAACAATGAAAGTAAAGTTATTTTGTAAAAGGAAGCTATGTTTGAGGGGCAGACTAAGTAATGAATCAGAGAAAGATTTGACCAAGTAAGTTGGAGATAGGATACGCCCAACACTCATGAGAAGAGACAGGAAAGAGAGGGTACTTAAGAGCAGCACAGAGTGAGTCCACAGGTGGAGAGCAGTTCAGTGAGCATTGTTAAGCTGAGTTCAGGTAATACAGTGGAGTTCAGTTGAGTTCAACAGTTCAACAGTTCAAGCAAGTTCAGTTGAATGTAGTTGAGTTTGGTCATGAGTTCTGTTCAGTTTGTTTAGTTTGTGCAGTGCAGGTCAGCATAGGCAGTTGAAGCCAAAGAAAAAGGAGTCATAAGATTAGAACAAATTGCCAGAGTTAGTTTGAGGACAATGAGAACAATTCAATGAGAAGCTGAGAGAAGCCAGACTGAATCAGTCAGCTTTGAGAGGAGTTTTATCTAGAACAACTAATTTGAACCAGCCAGTCAGTTTAGAAGGAACAAGAAAGCATGAGTTTATTCATCAGTAAGCCTTTAAGATGACAATTACATCTGGTGAATAAAAGAGATTTTACATTGCCTGTTGAACCTAAACTTGTGTGCAAAATCAATCTGCAATAATAATTCAGAAACTAGTTGGCAATAAAGTGACATATAGGAAATAGGTATATAATCTGAATTTCTATGCAAGATGGTAAATTATCCTTCACCTTAAAGTTGCAGAGGTTTAGATACTTTAAAACATTTTCTTATAAAAACCAGGTATCAAGGCATAGTGTACAGGGCCCTTAAATGACAATATGCCTAACTTCTTGCAAGTGTTCGTCATAGATTTCACACTTTGTCTTACTCACCTATACCTTTAGTTTCAAGTCATTATGGTTGTTGTTCAAGAGCTCATTTAGATTTCAATGTCCCTGATAAAGTCAAATTATTTACTCTAACTGTGCTCTTTATACATAAGGGGGACATTTATCTGGGTATGACCCTGGAAATATTTTTTCTGGGAGATATTTGTTCTGGGATTTTGGACCTGTTGTAGGTAGGAGATCTGGTTGCTGAAGACTGTTATCATTTTGCTAACTTGTGGAGAAGAATATTTTTTTTATATTTTCACTTTTTTATTAGATATTTTCTTTATTTACAATATCTCCTTTCCCAGGTTCTCCTCCAAAAAAGGAGAGAGAATAAAATAAAATAAAATAAAATAAAATAAAATAAAATAAGAAAACAAAAACTAAAACAAATCCCTGTTCCCTCCCCCTGCTCATCACCCCACCCCCTCCTGCTTACTGGCCCTGTCATTCCCCTACACTATATTTTTAAAGGCACAAGTGAAAAAGAATTCTGATAAAGAGAATGTGGTGTTTCACAAGGACTTTAGGCTGCAATAACTGCAGATTAAGATTTGGGAGCAATTCCTCCTAAACACTAACATTTGCAAGAGTATTTCAGTGCTGGTTTCTCAGAGAATCAAGAAGTGAAAGGGATGAAAGGATGTTTGGGACTTAAACTATGTCCTTCAATATTTCCTACAGAATAACACAGAAAACTGAGAAATGAGCATAGATATTACCACACCTAATACACCAATAAATCAAAGGATAATTTTTTTCTTTTTTTTTTTTTTCGAGACGAGGTTTCTCAGTGTAGTCCTGGCTATCCTGGAACTCACTCTGTAGACCAGGCTGGCCTAGAGCTCAGAAATCCACCTGCCTCTGTCTCCCAAGTGCTGGGATTAAAGGCGTGTGCCACCACCATCCAGCAAAGGATACAATTTTTAAAAATAGATTTTTTTGTGTGTTTGTGTGCGCACATATTCATAGGTGACTATATTAGGAGTAAGTCAGCAAGTATAGCCAAGCAACAATAAAATTAAATCTCTCTTCAGATTTAAGAGAACACTATTAAAACCACAGTAAATGATGTTATAAAAATCATGTCTGTATATGCCACTATCATACAGCATGAACTTGGGAGCTTTAGTGATTTTTATTCTATGAACCTTGTTTATAACAAAGTGGCCAGTGGCAACGATCTTTGGGAAAATCCCATGTACATTGGTATTTATCACTAACCATGATAAGATGATTTACGGAATATATTATGTGTAATATATGAGCTGGACACAGGTCTGGAACCAATAGGATAAGAAACATTACTCTTGAGAAAACAAAAGATAGAATCATTCCTGCATTTCATCAATTCTACTTAGGTTTTATAGTTTCCACTTTCTTAGTGTTTTTTTTTTTTTTTTTTTTTTGAGAAAAAAAAAAACTTATGCAGAGCCTGAAACACCTGTCCTTATCCTGACACCCCATATCCAGGAAGCATTGTGTTCAGACATTTTGTTTGTCAACAAAACATGCATCTTCACCAAACAAAGTTCTTTCCAAGAGACGTTGATAGAGTACACATAATATGAAGTAGAAATGGGAGGAATAGAACAGGAAGAGTTAAATGGGGTGAGGAATGGGAGGACATTTTAGACTGGTGAGTAATAACCAATGTAAATGAACTTTGAAAAAGAGACAAGGAAACCTACTACTGTAGAAGTTTCCTTTAAAAAGCTCCATTTACAGAGCCCTGTAGGACAAGAGAACCCAACAGGAAGACCAACAGAGTCAACTAACCTGGACCCCTGGGAGCTCTCAGAGACTGAGCCAAAGAGCATACACTGTGTGGAACAAGGCCACCCAGCACATTTGTAGCAGACATTCAGCTCAGTCTCTATGACTGCCTTGTCTGGCCTCAGTGGGAGAGGGTGCACATAATCTGGCAGAATCTTGTTGTGCCAGCATGGGAGGATACCCCGTGGAGTCACCCTCCCAAAGAAGAATGAGTGAGAGGATGAGGGAGCAACTCTGTGAGGGAGGGATTGTGGGAGGGAGGGCAGTATTCTGGATGTAAATATATTATATATGCTTGATACCAATAACTGGCTCCCCAAATTATGACTGGCTAGATCACAGGCTCTGGGGGGAAAAACCATAATATTATTATTATGCTAAATGGACATAATAATAAAATGACCCTTAATGCTTATACTAACCCCACCCCACCAAGAAAAAAAAAACTTTCCATTTCTGAATCATAATTTATTATGGATGTAGTCAAGTTGACAACCAAGAATAGCCACCACAGGAAGATTGCACCAAAACAGCATTTGACAGACACGATAGGGACAATGAGTACATGAACTCACAGCATCTGCGACTGCATTACATAAGACCTATAGAAGATCAAGGCAGTCAAAATACTAGCATGAAAGGAAAGTGTAGCATGAAATCCAACACCTACCTATGAAGTTATTTGCAATTGATCGTTGGTGGAGGAAAGAGTCATTTTCTTTAGAAAACATGGCCCCAGAGAGGTTATCTATGCATTAGTATATAGCCCTACATCCACACACACATTTATTTAGTATGGTCCTATTGACACCCTCAAACATTGCATGCACTGGATGGTAAAGCCTTAGTTTTAACAGTTCTAGAAGGTTCTTAGCATTCTCCCAGGGAAAAAAAGTAATCAACAGTCCCACCTAAGTGTAAACCCTACAAGCTACAATAATGACTGCTCTAGAAAGAATCACCTCCTGATTAAATGGTGCCCTGACCATTATGGGAGGGCTATATGTTAACATTCCTGGGAAACTGTGCCTCTCCACCATGGATCATCAAACAAAAAGTGCCCAAAGCTGTGTAAGGATTGTTTCCTTCAGGGTATCTAGTCAATATTTAGTACTATTAGCTAAGTGGACTCAATGAGTTCTCCTTTTTAAAAAGTACATGAAATTATGGAGGAGTGGTTGGAGCAATAGAGGAAGACTTGATGGACAGAAGTGACCAAAACACATTTATCTGCATATATGGAATACTCCTAAAAATAAAATAAGTAAATATAATATTTGGAGTAATTCTTTAAGAATTTCACATCTTTACAGTTTTGATCATATTCACCTCTCACTCCTCCCTCTATCTCTCTCAGACAAACCATCCAGACTCTTATTCCCATATTCAACTTTTTGTATTATTTTTAAACTACTGATCCATTAGTGATGTTCAAACACACATGAGTATGTGTCCAGCCACTGTAGGATGGTTGACCTTCTGTGAGTCATGCCTCTAAATTACACTGACTCTCTTTCCCCACACAACTATCAGCTTTTAATTATAGGGGTTAAGGTTTGTGAACCCCTGCTTACTCCATCATGAGATGGATAATGTTTAACTGGACAAATGAACAAAAACATTTTGGTCTTATAGACTGTTTTCACAGTCTAGGTCTGTGCATAGCTACATTTATAAATGAGATTTTATCCTATATATTGAAGGTCTGTATATTTTAGATTTTCAAAATGTCTACCCATTAAGTATGTCCATAAAATTTTAACCCTAGAAGCAAAAGAAACGATGAGTTCATAAAATGAGATTGAAATTACCATTTTTTCTACTAAAAAAGTTTTTATTTCATAAACTTTCTTCATTTAAAGCAAATTTACTGTGTGTCTTTGGGACTTAGCTTAAATTCAGCCATACCTCATTCAGAACATAGTATATTCTGTTACTATTAGGCTCATCAGATGATTTTATAGGATACCAATTTCCATGCAATTAATCAAGAAAAATCTGTTTAGAGCATTCTTGTAAAAATACAAATTACAAAATATTTATCATATTGTTTGCATTTAAGTATGTTTATGGAGCTGGTAATCTAGTTCTTACTTGCTTCATTTAGACAAGAATATTTAATATTTAATATTTGATATTAACCCCCTCTCCTATACATAGATGGAGATGTTATTTATTTAAGAAAGATTTGTGACAAAATCACTAGTAGACTGTCACTTTAATGTCCATGAAAAGAATCTCCTTTCTTGGTTAACTTTTTTAAAACTATGTTTTGATTAAAATATAATTGCATCTTCTCACCTCTTTTCTTCCATTCCTCTAAGCCTTCTTCTGTTCCTCTTTCACTTTCTCTCAAACTGATGGCTGTTTTTTCTTTAATTATTATTATTTCAATTATACTTGTCTGTGTATTGCCTATAATTATATGATTACCCATTTATATTATTATTGAGAAAACTTGTCAGAGAAAAACTCTCTCTCTCTCTCTCTCTCTCTCTCTCTCTCTGAAAATATCCTAATATGATGACCTACATTCCTAGATACTAAATAACTAAGGTTGTATATTTTGGTTTCCATATGTTTAGAAGCATCTCTCCAGTCATGGATAGTTTCATGTGACAATAAGATGAGACTGTGATGTCCAAACATTAGTGTAGACATCACTGTGACATGTTGTTAGCTTTGATTGATATTTAAACTAGTAGCACTTAAATAATGAAGAATCTTAGCAAAGAGTGAGGTTTTGTGGGTCTTTTTTTTAACCTATTATGAAAAAATGGTCCTTTAAACACACTATAGATTATTAATTGCTTTTTTATTTACATTTCCATAGGAATTTGGTATGTGTGTATGTCTGTGTGAGTGTGTGTGTGTGTTGTTTGTTTGTTGACGAATCTTGAACAAGAAAGAGACCTGACGACAAATGTCTTCTATTCCCCTCCCCCTTTATTTGTCTGGCTGGGGAACTTTACCACATAGAAGCATTTCTGTCACTCTTTACCTTCCCATCTGACCATACAGCTTCCTTCCTGTTGATAATTTTACCAATAAAGGTCTAGGTTTCCATCAAAGAAAGGCAGGATATGATTTTGGAGGTTCCCACACTAAATCTTCCATTGTTGGGTGAAATATAGTGAGGCTATACTTCAAGTCTACAGGTCACAAATGTCCAAGAGATTTTGTATTACACTGAGCTGAACTCTCAATTTTATCATATCCTCAAATATACGCAAATATTTTAATTTGGTGTAGAGGGATTGGTGGAGAGGTCATATTTATATTGCTCAGGGTTCTAAGCCTAGGTCCAGCAGAAAATGAAAATTCATTGGGAAGGAAATTTGGATGAGTAAATATTAAAAAATTATCCTGCGCTCCCTCGTGCTCCTAACCAAGGTATTTTCTCCCAATATTCTTAAGTAGCTCACACCACCATATATCTACCACAGCCCTATATGCCAAGTGTTCCTCTGAGAATACGAAAGATCACAGGCTGCAGTGGACAGCTGTTTCCTGGAAGAATGTCCCCCTCGTTACTGCTATTTATCTTGATCTGATAACCAAGTTCAAAGAAATCTATAAACAGAATCTAGGACAAGGGCGTGGTCTTGACTTTCTACAAGTTATAGCAAAATGAGTCACATTCTCCTAATTGTCAGTGGTCTTCATAACACGCAATGGAGAGGGTTCCACACTAAATCTCAGATTCTTCTTTCATAATCAGAAAACCTGTCTCAGATTCAGCTGTCTTATTTGATCACGTTTCCTGGACACTTTTGTACGGAACGTTGATATAAAAGCCAATTCATACCTAGATTCACACTAGTAGATGTCTTCTTATATTCTTTTCTTTCTTCCTATTGAGATAACCAGCACAGGTGCATTCATGAAGCTAGCATTGCTGCTGTCTCCTGTGTGTGTCTGAGTCATGGTAAGTAGATGACCTCTTGCCAAGAACACCTTCTCTGGGTGATTAGGTAAGGCACGGCAGACCTTCCTACATCTTAAGACACTGGGTAATTACTATAGCTCTACGTCTTTGTCCATCCTAACCAAAGCACACACTACCTCACCCTGTTTGTGAGGGATGTTTCCCAAAATTTTAAGTAACTCCTGAAATAATAGCACTAGAGCCTTAGTATACTGCTTTTCATTTATATACAGATATGTTGCAGATGTACTGGGTCTCTTCTATCATAATTAATATAATATTAGCTAATATTATATTAATGTAGAAATTATGTAAAGTGAGATATTAGTTTGATAATTATGATGTTACTATAGTTATCATATAGGTCTTTTTTGTTTCTTTCGTGTATTTCTTATGAGTACTGCACTGGACAGAGAAGTATTTCAATTCTTGGTTAAAGATGGAATGAGATAAAGCAATGTTATTGTGCTATTCAGAAGACCATACAAATTGTATATAATATTCTAACTCTTATGCCAGTGAAGCTATTGTATCTGTGTTTATTTTCAGTTAATTTAATCAATATTCAGAATTTTTCTGACATACAATAATATATAATAGCATACAAATGTTATGTTCAGAAAATAAATGTGCTTCACTCTTGAACTTATCAGGTATCTTTATGCAAGACCAATTCAATTGTCAAATTAACTGAGAAAAAATGTAACACTGAATTGGTAAAAAAAAAAAATGTAGGAAGTTATCTGATGACATTTATTGATTTTTCATTTTGACTTTGTTTAAAAGTGATGTGTGGTAATAATGAGATCAAGGGTGATCTCTACATAGTACAGGAGTATCTTCTTTCTTCCTCAGCTTTTCTTCATAAGAATATCCTTCTTTGAACTCACCTCCCATCTGTTGAAGTTAGCTTTTCTATATCCACTTATATCTTCCACTCTTATTGCACCAAGCCCTCTGAATACTTACCTATAAACTATATTGTAAAAATAGCCACTGGAGTTCTCTCACATTTTAAATACATACCCACTATACTTGAAGAACCACATACAAGATGATATTCTTTCCTTCCTACGGGCATGATTTGACATTTGGCATTGAAACTTCACGTTGAGATACACTTAAGCCATGGTGACCTTTCTATCAGGTTTTTGCAATGCTAAACATGTTCCTACCTTAAGGCCTCGTCTCCGATTGTTCCTTTTATAGGAACAATCTTTCTCCCATTTCTTTCTATGCTTCTAGTTAAATGACATTTTCTCCAAAGAGCTTTTTTTTTTTCAAGCTTCCATAAGGTGCTCAGTTATAAGTGATGTTCACTGTGGTTTAATTAATTCTGTGCCTCATGCTAATTTAATACTCGTCAGGTCCCTGCAGTGATTGCCTGTTGTTCACTGACCTGTATTTCTCCTGCTTTCTATGAGCAGCACTACTTCTCTGGAAACTCCTTCCTATGGGAACTCTGCTAGAAATATTTTGTTTCTCTTATATAATTAATCATAATGCTACCCCAAACTCCAGCTGTCTAGCAGAGTGATGAGCACCTAAAATGTTAGTGGAAATGATTTTAAGATGTTCTAATAAGCATTCATGAACTGGTAACATCATAGACAGTATTCTTAAGTAGAACTCTTTCTTTGTTTCTTTGTGTGTGTGTGTGTGTGTGTGTGTGTGTGTGTGTGTGTGTGTGTGTGCTTTCAGCAGCCTTTTACCTACAACATGAAGAAATATTACATACCTATAATAAGAAAAATGAGGCTGATATGTGGAAAAGACAGATGCAGAGAAGACTATGAGCAGCAAAGAGGTCCTTGGTTTTAACTCTTCCATTGACAACATGGACCGTCCTCTCTCTAGCCAACTTGAGTTAGACTATGAGCAACATTGATTGCATAGGCAAAAGCATTGACTATCTGCATGTCCTCAGAAATTCAAACTGGATAAGTCAGCATTTACCAGTCTGCATAGCACACATTAGACCAGAAGAGAGTCACATGGAAACAACTTTTCTTCAGTTCCCTGACTTTGGAATGTGATAAAGTTTTATGCTTTGTTTTGTTTGATGTCTACTAGAGGATTTTTAAGTTTTAATTTATATAATTCTACTTTAATTACATAATAGTTTTATTTTCATTTTTATTTTATCCTAGGTGGTATTCAAAGTTGTTGTTTACTTGCCTTTATCTGCATCTACTTTATAATATTGTTAAATAATTTTGTCATTGATTAACTTATATACTTTCCCTTTCATTTATACATTATTCATTTCCCACTTTAAATTATCTCCTCTTTAACTTATTTATCAAAGGTTTTTACACAGATAAATGATATTCTATGGTTTTGCCAGTTAGAACTCTAGTGTCATTGTCTCTGAACCTTATCACAGATATAAGAAAGGCAGGCAAGCACCAGTACTGCTGCCAGAGCAGTGTCTGTTTCTGCAGAGAGCTTACCGCTTAGATCTCAGGGAAGAATGCAAACCCAAGTAAAGAAAATCCACTAGAAGATCTTTATAAAATAAAAGGGTAGGGAAAAATAAAAAATGCAGGACACATTCATCCCACAAGGAACACAAATATAATAAAGAAGTATAAGAAATATGAACAAGAGCTAGGCAATGGTGGCGCATGCCTTTAATCCCTGCACTTGGGAGGCAGAGGCAGGTGGATTTCTGAGTTCAAGGCCAGCCTGGTCTACAGAGTGAGTTTCAGGACAGCCAGGGATATACAGAAATGCTGTCTTGAAAAAAAAATAAAATAAAATAAAAATAAAAAAATAAAAAGAAAGAAATATGAACAAGCAAGCTACTTTGATCCTTTACAGACACAAAGCTCTTAGATACTGGAAACTAATAATAAAGGGGGAGCTAAAATGGAAAGCAAAAAATTCAGAGTTATAATTTTAACAACTGTCAGTTGTACATAGAATATGGAAGTAAGCAGTTCATGGCATAAGAGAATCAATTCTGCTCCTAGACCTGCCTTACTGACTCAGTGGCTAGGCTCTTCTAAGCCTGCAGCATCTAGAGTGCCTTTCCCTTTACTCCTAGCTCAATACTTCTAAATCTTCCTTCACTTTAGTAGCCCAGTTACCCCTATGCCTAGCTCAACACCTCTAAAACTTCCCTCAGCTTGGTTGCTCAGTTATCTTCTGTGAAGCCCACTGGACTTGCTGCCCAAGGTGCTTTCAGACTGCCCTTCCGTGGGCCGCTTTCCCTTCCTGCTTACATTTTGGAAGATCTCCTCTGCAGCTCTGATTCTATTCTGACTCTCTCCCCCAAGTATCTCGATTCTCTTCCTCCTACCCTCTCCTCTTTCCTAGCCTTCAGGAACCTGGAAGTCCTGCCTCTTAATTTCCATCTAGCCATTTGCTGTTGGCATCTTTATTGGTAGATCAAGAAACAACTGGGGACAAGGACCTTAGCATATGGATACCCAGATTCCCTATCAAAGCATTAGAATCACTCCCCTACTCCAACCCACCAGCACAACCTCCTCTTTATCATCCTCATCTGCCCATGTAAGACTCAGAGGTAACAGAAGAAGTCCATGTGCCCAGATCTCATTGTAAAAATACTGACAATATGAAAGATTAATCCAGTATCTTCTCTCCAAAACCCACAGTCCTGCAAAAGTATTAGCCAATGTGAATCACGTAGTTAAACACTGAGATCATAGTTTAAAACAGAAATATTAAGCTTTATTAAATAATTCACAGAATTTAAGGGAAACAGAAAGAAACAGAGGAGAATAAATGTCTGAGTGATACCTTTACATAAGGCTTATGGGAATGCAGAAGACAACTCAGGGCTCATGAATCGAATTCAATAAAGAGGAGATGAAATGGAATTGTAAAACCTAATAACTCAACTAGAAAACTCAGAGGAAAGTCTTTCATCCAAATGAACCAAGTAGAAGATGAAATAGCAGGGCTCAGAGATAAAAATACAGGATCAAGAGCAAATAAGCATGGAATATGAAAATACTTTTAAAACATAAGGCAAGAATATGCAGAAAATGTGGGACAACAAAAATAATTACATGAATTATAGGTATAGATCAGAAAGAAGAACCTAAGTAAACTACATAGATCAGATCTTCAACAAGATCACAGAAAACTTCCCCAAACTAAGACACAACCTCACAAACACAAGAACTACACAGAACACCAATAGACAAGACCAGAAAAGAAAATACCCATGGGGCCGGGCAGTGTTGGCGCACGTCTTTAATCCCAGCACTTGGGAGGCAGAGGCAGGTGGATTTCTGAGTTTGAGGCCAGCATGGTCTACAGAGTGAGCTCCAGGACAGCCAGGGATATACAGAGAAACCCTGTCTCGAAAAAACAAAAATAAAAATAAAAAAAGAACATGGTAAATTAAAACACTAAGAATACATGATAAAGACAGTATATTAAAAAGCTTTAAGAGAAGAGAAAAATTCAAATCATATATAAAAGAAAATCAACCAGAATTACATCAGATTTCTCAATTGAAACTTGGAAAGCCAGAAGAGCCTGGAAAAATGCATCACCAGTCTTAAAAGACTATGAGAGTCATCCTCAACTAATATACTCATCAAAGCAATCAGCTGTAATTGAAAGAAAAAGAAATTTTTTCTTTGACAAAAACAGATTAAAAAACTATAACCAGCAATGAACTAAACTCAGTCAGAGACAAGAAATAATAAAAATCAGAGTAGAAATCAAAGAAATAGACAAAAAGCAATACAAAGAATAAAAGAATTTATGAGCTGATTATTTGAGAAGGTGAACAACATTGACAGAACAGTGGTCCAACTAAAAAAAAGACAGAACCCAAGTCTGACACAGACAAGCAAGGTCAGAGAAAGAGATGAGTAGTAACTTTAGAGTTTATGTTTAGTTTCAATATCAACACTAAAAATATTTTAAAAATATGTTTTTAATTTTAGCATTTAATTTAGCTCTTATGCTTGTTGAATAGCTCTTTTATTAGGAATTATCAATCTTATCTTGTTTAAACAGATATTTTACATTTTAATTAATAAGCAGACAGCTTATTTGTGATCATGTTTGTTTGTTTTTGTATTGGCTAGTACATTGTTAGACTCATAAGATAAAGCAGTTTGGAGATAGTAAATGTTTCTCCTCACTTTCCTAAATACTTTCAAAAGTTAGTAATTGTCATACATAAAGGTAGAGAGCCTGCTGGAGGCTTGTCTCCCAACATATCCTCATTTTGGAGAGAGAGACAGACAGAGATACAGAGACACAGAGACAGAGACAGACAGAGACAGAGAGACAGAGATACAGAGAAGCAAAGACAGGGTTTTGAGTCAGCTTTTACCCTGAGATCATCTTTTCCCACTGGATCTCTTGAGAGGAGACAAAGCTGCATAGAATGTTTGAAGTGAAAACTCATCAATTACATCTCACCTGCTGTAGGCTGAGGCAGTAGCAGCAGTTGCGATGTAACTTTTGATTGTGTAAAATACTACACAAGGCCGTTCCTCCAGAGGAGCCAAATTATTGGAATGCATCAGGACCAATTCTCAGCACATAAGCAAGGTCCCTTTCGGTTGTGGGGACAGGTCAACCAGCCCTTACCTGAAATAGATTGCTGATTTTTTTGCCCACAAATGAACTGTTTTTTTTTCCCCAGTCATTAGAGTGCTCAGACCTGAATAATAATTTACATGGGTCCTATGATGGTAAAAGAGACTTACTATGAAACCAAACATCCCTTTAGGCTGTTGACCTTTGGCTTTGAAATGCCTGGGAGACCTAGTGGTCCGCAGGTGAAATAAGAATAGGAAAATGGGCTGTGAGGTATTAACAGCTGCCACACTTTCTATAAAACTGGCTTGTTGCTATGGAAAAGGGATGAGATGCTCTTTTTATTACTATGTATCAGGAAGGAAAAGACAACTGGGAAAAGTAAGACAGTTTTCCTGCTCAGCTGTGGATTCCATGGATAGGTATAATGCACACCTTTCTGACATCTCCTTTAAAGCCCCATCCTGAACCCCAGTCTGCGTGGCAGGCCATTGGGCTTTAAGGCTGCTGTCCTTCTGTTAGTAGTAAGAACAAATTCACTTAACCTAAAATTGAAATAAATTTAAGGCTTTGATCTTTTCAAGTGGATTTGAACACCACAGTATGATGCTATGTAATACTTTATCAAGAAGAATGAGAAACCGTTTGTCTGTGGGGTAATGTGGCTCCCAAGAAGAGATGTGGTATTAGGACAACCTAACCTTCCTAAGCTATTTCAATATACACTATGGAATATCATTAATCTGTAAAGGACAATGAAATCATGAACTTTGCAGGTAAATGGATAGAACTGTAAAGATCATACTGAGTGAGGTTACCCAGATCCAGGAAGAGGAATGTCATGTGTTCTCTCTCATCTCAACCTCTGAGCTCTAAATCCCCATGTGTTAGTACACATTCTGGATTAACTGCAAAAACTAGGACAGTAAAATCATTGCCATGTTATGATTTTAGCGGAGCAATAAGTGGGCAAGGGTCAATAGCAGGATAGAAGTGATCTGGTTGGGAAAAAGTGTTAGGAGCCGCGCTCGCCATTATAAGATGGCGCAGGCTTCCTGCTTCCTGGTTCTTCTTGGAAGCCCTGCTTGAATGTGCGCCTGCGCAAGGTGCGAAACTTAGTACGCTAATTAGGCACTAAGGCTAGAGCCAATGAGGGATCTGCACGTCTCCCAGAGATCTATATAAGCCGCGGGGTTTCGGCGTTCGGGGTCCTTCTACTTCATGCCATCTAAAAGAGCTGTTACAATAAATTGCTGTCAGAAGAATCCTGAGTGTGGCATGCTCCTTATCGGCGAGGTAGCGCACGACACAAAAGGAAAAAGGCAGAAGTGTCAGAACATATCCATGAATGAAGTTATCTGAGATATTTTGAGAACTTGTGGGATAATCCCAAGGAAACAAGACAAATGTCTGTAAGTTCTGTTTCTCCTTACCATGGTTTCTTGGGATGTGCTTCCATGGCCCATCCAGATGTAATGAATAGAAGTGGGTTTATTTCAGATTGCCCATCATTTTACTACTATGATTGAGATAATGTTTCCAAGCATGTGTAGTTCTGGTGACTGTATACACCCTGAACTCATGTGATCTTCTGCATATGACTTTGTCTAACCCTCAAGAATACCCTCCGAGTATAAATTATCTGATGGTCTGAACAAACGTGGTTATTGCATGAGACTTTAGTCCGCCTCAATTTTAGGCTCTATTCTCCCAAGTTCATGCCAGGAATTAGAGTGGTAACAGGGGGCTTTGGGGGAAGGGGGAGGGAGGTAACTACAGAGGAAGGAATAAGGGTAAAAATAACACTTAATGAATTCTGAGACAGTAAAAGCTATAATACACATATTCTGTGTATAAATATACATATATACTTTAAATAAAATTTTCTCCTGTGGGCTGGCAATTCCCTCTCCATGAACCGAAGACCACCTAATAAAAACTCCAATACCAGACATGAGAAACCCTCTTTTGGGTTGTTTGTTGAGGTTGTGTAAGAGACTCCAGATGCAATAAAATAGTTAATCTGCTCTAACCTCTGCCCACCCCACCCCCACAGGTGTGCACGTGCTTCTCGACAATAACCAAAATGCTCTAGATTTGTGAATGGAACACGCATGCGCGCGCGCGCACACACACACACACACACACACACACACACACACACACACACACTGGCTTATTTTTAATATGTCCTAAGCAGCTCAATGGCTGGGTGCTTCCAAACCTCCCTGTGGCTAACATACTCTCCCCTCAGATATTCCTGAATTATTTCTTACTACATTTTATATTTCATCTCTGCTACCCCAGACCCAGTCAAGGGAGTGTGACTCCCTGGGGCTACCCTTCCCTGACTCTCGCATGGCTGGTTCTCTTTCTTCCACAGCTCTCATGTTTACATCCAGTTCCTTTCCTGACATGGTGATTCTAAAACCTCCTTGTTCCTGTGCTTGCTTGCCCAGGAAATCTAAAGTCCCACTTCTGTCTCCCTGCCCAGACATTGGCCACTGGCAACTTTCTTTACTAATTAGAGCCCACTGGGGACAGGGATCCTCAACGTCTTACAGGCAGACAGACAGATTCCCATGTTATTTGGGGAGCCTAATTAACACAAATAACATTAGAACCAATCCACACAGACTCCTAAAGCATGCGTGCTATTTCTATTGTTCTTGGTTCACTCAGAGATGGAAGGTAACTTCCTATAGCTACTGGCACCATACACTTCAGACAAAGGGCCCAAAGACCCCTGATCTGAAGCTGACCAAAATTCCCACTGCATTCCTATCTATCTACAGACTAGCTCTCATGGTACCAGAAAATGCTGTGTAAGCTTCCAAGGTAGAAAAGTAACCAACAGCTTTACCCAGCTATGACATCTATGAATCACAACAATGACTAGCATGATAATCCTAAGATTACAGTAGTGACACATGTACCTTGGCAATAGTCAACAGCTCTCTAATTGGACATACGACCTGCTCAACAAGAGGGGGAACATCCCAGGTATAAAAATCAGGGGTAGAGAAGCCATAGCCACTTTACTAAACTATCACAATGTCTAACTGCATTCTAAACATTTGTCCTTCTACCCACAGATAAGTATAGTGCTCACCCTTCATCAACGAAACTTCTTTTTGAAAATGATGGAGGCAGAAAACCACAACTAATAAAACAAAAAACAAAAAAACCAGAGTTGTGGAGCCCAATTACAATGGATATGTCTGTTAAATATTCCCACACCTAAGGCCTGGAAATATTGCAGAAGACAGGATGGAAAAATTTGATCTGCCAGAAGATCAGGGAGTTGACTGTGAGATGATGTCTCCTAGGAATGTCAGTAGCTACATCCATAAAATCTCAGTGACATGACTGGTTAGTCATAAGCTGAACAAAGACAATACAACAAGCTTGATGGAAAAACCATGAGTCCTCAACCCTACACGAAGAACTACAGGCCACTAAGCATGCTGAGAGTGGGAGAGAGTCTTCTCCAAAAAGAGCGCACAAATTGGGTTTCTAATTCCTGATGATCAGCCTTGATAACATACAAACAAACAACATTACACAGGCCAAGAAGGCTATTTTTAGAAATATACATGTATGCTGGATAGTATTATGTAAGCTGATGCAAACTAAAATCATCTGAGGGGAGGGAATCTCAATTAGGAAAATACCTCTATAAAATCAGGATGTAGTTGCTGGGCAGTGGTGGCGTCCGCCTTTAATCCCAGCACTTGGGAAGCAGAGGCTTGTGGATTTCTGAGTTCAAGGCCAGCCTGATCTACAGAGTGAAAAACCAAAAAAAAAAGAAAAAAAGAAAAAAAAAGATCAGGATGTAAGCAAGCCTATAGGACATTTTCTTAATTAGTGATTAATTGGATACGGCCAAGTTCACTGTGACAAGTGCTGTGCTTGAGCTGGTTGTCCTGGGTTCTATAAGAAAATAGGCTGAGCAAGCCATGGGAGCAAGCCAGTAAGCAGCACTCATCCATGACCTCTGCATCAGCTCCTCTTCTAGGCTCTTACTCTGAGTTTCTGTCCTGACTTCTTCTAAGAATGGTGTTATAAGCAAAACAAACCCTTCTCTCAATTTGTTTGGGTCAAAGTGTTTCATCACACCAATAGTAGCCCTAAGACAGTGTATAAGTGCATATACATATGTGCATGTTAGGATCATTAATGAAAAATGGATTATGAATTTGAAAGAGAAAAAAATGGGTAGATGGAAGGGTTTGAAATGAGGAAAGGGAAGGGGTAAACACAATGTAAATACATTGTTTAAAAATGTAAAAGAAAATTGGAAAAAAAGTAAATGAGGTAGAGCACAGCACAAGGATTGGGAGAAGTTGAAATAGTGGAAAGAATATAACCCTAAATTGAGAAAATATAATAAAATATAAATTAATTTTTAAAACAGTCATTGTTATGCAACACATTCTAAAAGTGTAATATTGTGCACAAAAATAAATTGATGTCCCATTTTATGGAGCATCTAGTTCCAGATCCATCCGGACAGCCCATATCAGCTTTAATTCCCACTCTGACTCATAAAATCTGCTCTTCACTCTAGATCCCAAGAAATGGCTTTGGTAGTTTGCTCAGCAAAGCATCTTCTTTCTGCCCATGGAATAGTCTAATCCAGTAGTTTCTCTGTGCTACTGCAGAGGTGAAACAACTGTGCAGCACTGAAGCAGGAATCAGTCCAGAGGTCTTCAGTTGACAGGAACCATCACATTTATTTTAGATGTATCTGTTTCAGAAGCTCAGGCATACTACTGAGTTCCTTTTAGAAAATGTTTTCCAAGTAACTTCAGGTAGAAATGATGGCTCACACTTCCGTGGAGAGGGAACGATAACAGAAAGATCTCAAAAACTTCAATTTATTGGAGCTTTCTTAAACTAAATGAAAAAGATTTCTGAATATCTCCACTAAATGGCAATAGTGAAAAAGCATTAAATTCAAGCTAGATTATCCTTAAAGTAATGGAATGAAGCTTAACTTTGAAGACATAGACATAACCAAAAATGGTATGCCTTATATACCCTTATATCCGAGGAAGAGTCTGTAGGTGTGAAAATGCAAAAGCAGCCCCAAGTGTTAGTAGAATTAGGGTACAATTTAAGACAGACAAATAGGTCACTGGTATAGGAGTCTGTAAGGGAAGCTCCACTTGAACCAGAATATCAGAAAAACGTGTTTTTCTTTCTCCCACAACAAATGAATCACCAATGACAATAATTTTGTCAACCGGTTTTCTGTTGTTTTCCCTAAATGACCTGCAGTTGCTCTATGGGAAAATGAATGACACAAACATTATCATCTCTTGATTGAGTCTCTTCCTTGAGAAAGTGAGCTTTTCTGTCATTTGGAACATTAAGTCCTTATTTGAGTGGAGATTAGTCCAATAAAAGAAAAAGAAAGACCTGATATGGCACTGCACAGTATAGAAACGGCAGGGGTTGGGAGCTGAGAATCATGGGTTCATCATACTTTCTGTTCCAAGTTTTCCCAAAGAAAGTGAAATCCAGATGAGAGCACCTTAGCTGTTTTATGGAATTCTGTCTCTGAGGGAGAGAGGGAAGGAAGGAGAGAGAAAGAGACACAGAGATACATTTAGAGAAGTAATATTCATGGCCTTTGAGTGTGATTAGGTGCAGGGTAGGAAATGATTTAACACAGACAGGAGATATGCGTATAGAGAGGTTCTTCTCTATAGATGATAAGAAAGGAGAAAAGAACTGTAATCACACTAAATGACTGGGGACATATGCACACACACACACACACACACACACACACACACACAGACACACATACACACACACACACACACACACACAGGCACCCGCACATGCACATGGTACACTCTTCAATCTGTAAGTTATCCACAGCTTCAGCTCTTTGGGAGATGTTTTCTCCCAAACCTGAATGACTAAAGGTACAAATGGTATCTTGAGCTAGGATGAAGATATTCAGATAAACAAAAAATTAGTAATTCTAGATGTGTGCTAGAAAACTTCTTTATAATAGCAGAGACCTTTATCCTTTCTTTGCCCCTACACATTCTTATAGTCAAGATTCTGATGAGGATTTAAAACAGCAACAAAATGAAACAGTTTTGCCTGCTTGGCATTGATTGGCAATATTTCCAAGACAGGATTTTTGATGTGGCTTATCAAAAGTATGTATTGCTGCTAATGAATGAAGGTGGATTCACAGGTGCTGGCTGCCTGAACAGTTCATAAGGTATGTTTACTAGTGAATATTTATCCAGGGACAGAGAAGCATCACAGAATATTTCTCATAAGATGAGAATCAAGTAGAAAGCTTGATCCGGCAGAAACACGGTGTTAGTATAGGAATCCCTGCCACTTGAACAGATTTGAACTAAGACTTGTGGTTATTTTTATTTGTGGTATGGTCAGAAAGTGGGGGCAGACATGGAAGAACTGGGAAGTGAGTATGACCAGGGTGCAGATAATCAATAAAAATATTATGTCAAGAAAATCTCTGAAAAACTTTCATTAGTAGACCCAAAGTCATATATGAGAGAGCAAGGACTTTGACTAGTGAATCACAGAAAATAGAAGTAGAACTTTCTTGCTCCTGGTTTTAGAATCTAAAGCACATCTGGAATGTGTTTCATCTGTATCAATAAACTAGCAATGATAATATCATTATGGCATTCTATAGGAGTGTTTTAAACAACAATCCTAAAAGCACTAGAAAGAATATTTTTGATTGCCTAATCAATAGCAAAAACAGAAGGAAGAAGAAGAAGAAGAAGAAGAAGAAGAAGAAGAA
>JADRCD010212458.1:3377-19175 GCA_019843815.1 Montemys delectorum
AGGAGGAGGAGGAGGAGGAGGAGGAGGAGGAGGAGGAGGAGGGGGAGAGGGAGAGGGAGAGGGAGAGGGAGAGGGAGAGGGAGAGGGAGAGGGAGAGGGAGAAGGAGAAGGAGAAGGAGAAGGAGAAGGAGAAGAAGGAAGAAGAAGGAGAAGGAGAAGGAGAAGGAGAAGGAGAAGAGGAGGAGGAGGAGGAGGAGGAGGAGGAGGAGCAGGAGGAGGAGCAGCAGCAGGAGGAGGAGGAGCAGCAGGAGGAGGAGGAAGAAGGCAGCAGTGGCACCTGGTGGTTTATGGCCTGTAACCCAAATTTCATCTCCCACAGCTGTGATTTTTTGACCTTCACAACTGCTTCCTTAACCAACGGAGAATCTGTTAGTGCCACTCACCAGTGAACACCCCCTTTAGGTGGCCTCGTCTAAATCATAGTGTTGCTATGCGGCTGCTGCTCTCCACTATGAGATAGGCAGAAGAACCTCAGGGTTACTTGCAACACTCAAACTCCAGATGTCCAGACTTGAGCCAGTGTTGTGCAGGCTAAGAAATAGGAATTTTATAAAGAATTTCAGATTGTTCTGATGCTTGCTAGCAGGTAGCTTGCGCTGAACTGAATGAAAGAGCATGGACTGGTTGTGGAATGGTTAGAATCTTGTTGTGGATTCTGAGCAGCCCTAAAAAAATATCCTCATTGATTTGTAATCTGTTCAATATCCTCTATAAAGGGCTTGGGGAACAGACTTCGTAGTAAACACACAATAGGCTTTCCCACACTGCACTGCTAGAGATGGCTGTAAATTCTCTAAATACTCTTTACAAGGGCTTTAAGCATTCCTCCTAGTTAATATTAAAGGCTTTCCACCCACCCCATTTACTAGTGCCCTTTAGGATTGTGGAAAAGAACAGTTGGCCCTCAGTGAGAACAATGGAAAGCAAGCTGAATGAATCCCAGAATGGCGTATTTTACTTGAAAAACATGCATTATGCTCTTTCCCAAGTAAACTGCATAGAAAAATGTAAATGAAGCACAAAGCGCTTATGAATTAGGCCCTAAGCGTTTTCTTTTTAGCATATAAACTGCCACTAAGGCTGTGATAGGAATGCATTTTCTACTATTTTTCAAACTGTAATTACGTTTCCCGAGTAAAACTCAAATGCTTGCTATGGTCCTGTTGCAACCGTACAAGACAGGTAATAATTGGAAAATTCAAAGCAGAGACTTATCTCCTAAATACTAAAAGGTGGGGCTCCTCACACTCTACAGGAGAGTTGACATTAAATATAAAACTGAACCCGGTGATTCTCTGTAATGTTAATTTTGCATCTGGAAATGCATTTCAAAGCTGCAACACCTTTTAAAATATATCAGAATAAAGGACAAATGATAATTCTGTCCCCAACCTTCATCCTTAAACAGTTCATAATCTCCATCCAGAATCCAAGAGCCCATCCCCCAAACCCCGTCTCCATACTTAACTCTCTTCAGGTTGGAGTATGATGTATTAAAATTTCAGAGAAGCAAATTAACTTATTTAAATAGTACTGGGATAAAATGAAGCTCCAAAGAGCAACCGTCTCTGGAAAGCATTGTTCAGTTGTGTACCCAAGGACCACAGAAAAGGGAAGACCAAAAAAATTCAAAAGATTTGAACATGTTCCTTCCATCTGCCACCACACTGAACTTAGGCAACATTTTAAGAACGATGTCATTCTATTTGGCGATTCTATGGATTACACTAGTTTAAGGCTGTATGTATCTATAGAAAGAAGAAGAAAAGAAAAAACACACTTCTTAAGACTTCTGTGGGAATTAGTAATACTCTAGAGGAGGACAATGTAAGCTAAAGTTTCCACATGAAGACTGTACAACAGCTACAGGAAGACATAAACTTTCTGGTCACTGTCCAGTGTGTGGGCTCACATTCCAGGAACTTGGAACAGTGAGAACTCAGAAGTGATTTCTGATAGGATCTCCCTCAAAATCCTCAGCCTGACTTTGCAATTTCAGCATGATATTTTTCTAGTGTGTGTGAAGCCATGTCGCACAGTCCTTTGATGGCTGCTCATCTGCACGTTCCCAAAGGTTTTATCCAGACTGCACATGTCTTGTTTCTGGGCCTATCAAAAGAGATAATAGTTTTTGCTTTATGTACTGACTTTCCCTTTTCATTTACACATGCATTGGTCTGCAAGGGCTTTTCTGCAGCTCAGCTTTGCAAGCCTGACACAGAGTTACCATCGCCAAATGTATTTATCGCTTCAAATGCATGAAAAAGTCTGTAACTACAGGATAACTGTAATCCACAAACTAGAGATTGTATTCTGTATCTTCCAGTAAATCGGACTACAATGTTTCCAACTGCAGACAATGTACCTTTCAACAACTGGCCAAGAAATAGCATAGGATTGGACTTAGTCATCGGACAGATTTCAGATCTCGGCTCTAACATCTAAGTGCAATCTCGAACGTATGCCCTTCAAATGGATGTTCCATGTGTGGGCAGAATAAAAAATTCAAAGCTTTGGGTGGATTGTCTGCTTTATAAGGTAGATGTCTATTAGCCCAGCTGTCTAATGGTCTACATACAAAAGGAAGTCAACTTTTCAGTCATGGTATTTGATAGTGACTACCGCTTGTATGCTCTCTCTCTCTCTCTCTTTCTCTCTCCCTCTCTCTCTCTTTCCCTCTCTTTCTCTGTCAGCCATTCAGAGGCCCACGTTAACAGATGCCCCATCTTCTCCAATATATATTGCTTAGAGCAGTGCTAGAGCCAATATTTTCTCATTATTCTTCTTTCCCTCAGGATGAAAGCTAAATTAATTATATGCAATTAATTTAAATTAATTAATTTAGTTAAATTTAACTTCTCTCCAATGAAAGACATTAAATCTAAGAAGATCTTGTCAGTTTGGGAAGGACCCAAACCACTGTAATAGCTCAGGATTGTTTGCTACTTACATAAGCAACAATGTCCCCTATTGGGAGCTTTATTGTTACCTTTCCTTAGAGTCCCTTTGCTTGAGGTTACCATCTCTTAGCTTACTAAAAAGGGAAATGCTAAGGGAAGAGCCCACCTGGGAAGCGCTGATGGTTCAGAATAAGAAGTGTAGAAGACACTTCTGCATATATTCAGGGTGCAGACTTTGATCACATGGTCATCCCTAACTCAGGAACACTGGGAAATGTAGTTAGTTGCATATCCTGGGGTAGAAAAGACTAGTCCTTTTATAAATGGCAAGTGTTTTGTTGTTTTACTTCCTCTGTATGGACACTTGTGGGGATTTGATTAACCATTAAACTGAATGCTTAGCAATACGAGCACTATTCTGTAAAGACTTTACAGGATCTGTCACAAGTGATCTATGTTGCAAAATGACAAGGCAGATAGATGCCAGCATTTTTATCACTTAACCTATGAGAGAATGAGAGGAGTCTGAGAGTTCAAAGCTGCCTTAGCAGCTGTATATAGGCATCTCCATCTTAAATTCCTTCTGGTGCATGCTGAGTAAAGGAGAGGTAGTATGTTTCCTTACTATGTCTTTAGTCTTTCAAAAGGTTCTATTTAAGCAAAATTTGGTGTCTTCAGGCCTATAATTATCCCACCTTTCTTATTAGTTGCTTTGTTCTCCAGAATCTTGTACTTTTCAGTGTATCCAACATATTCAGCTTTGGGTGTTTAAAATCAAATGCGTATCAATTGTTATGGCACACCTGTAATCCCTCACTTGGGAGGTAGAGGTAGGGAGATCTGGACCTTAAGATCATCCTTGTCTACAGGGAGAGTTTGAGGCCAGCTTTGGCTACATGAGATGTTGTCTAATTATATATTTGTTATTGCGTTCTAGCCACTGTCTAGATACTGTGTGCATCTAGTGGGTACTGAATAGTTGTAGAAAAGGTCAGAAAAGGTAAGGAAAACAAATACTGTCAATGGAGACAAATGAACTATATTAAATAGGCAGTGCATGGGTTCAAAGAACAGGCAGGAAGGTTATCCAACACTGTTGAGGGTAGCATGAAGGACAGATGACTTCATGGTTGAGAATTAAATAATGTTAAGGATTTACTTATCAGGGAATAGGGAGGGAGTTTCTGGAAAAGAAAGCAGCAGGTTTGAGGTGTGTTTATAAAAGTTTGTCAAACTGTGACAACAGTTGGGTGGTGGTTTGAATACACTTGGCCCATGGGAACTGGCACTATCAGGAGGTGTGGCGTTATTGGAGGTGTGACCTTCTTAGAGGAAGTGTGTTATTGTGGGAGTGGGCTTTGAGGTCTCTATGCTCAAGCTCTGCATAGTGTATGGAAAGAGACCCTCCTCCTGATTTTCTAGAGAACAATGTTTCCTTCTGGCTGCCTTCAGATCAAGATGTAGAACTCTTGGCTCCTCTAGCACCAAGTCTGCCTATAACACTGCCATGCTTCCCACCATGATAATAATGGACTGAACCTCTGACACTATAAGCCAGCCCCAATTAAATGTTTTTCTTTATAAGAGTTTCCTTGGCCATGGTGTCTCTTCACAGCAATGAAACCCTAAAACAGGTATTGTCTACCAAATACTCATGTCTACTTGGAATCTAAATATGGGACTTTCTTTGGAAGAAGGGCCCTTGAAGAAGTTGAAGAAGCAAGCAAAGATATTCTTCTGGGAAATTTAGGGAGATCACAGCTACTGACACCTTGATTTTGGCATTTGGTCTGTCGAACTATAGGAGGAAACATTCTGTTGTTCTAACAGACCTAGTTTGTGGTTATCTGTTACAGAAGTCTTTAAAATCTGATGCTGGGGATGTTATGTAAGTGACGATAGGTATATGTCCTATGAATTGTTTGGTTCACTGGATAAAACAGACTTTTCCATGATTTCTATTTAGACTAATGGTGGATACCCATGCTCAACCGAAAACTTCTTGATAGTATTTCACATTGCTATTCTCCTGATTCTGCCTGCTTTCATTCCTGAGCTGTATACCTACCAACAATCAATTTTGTTTTCTTCCAAATCCATTCTTCTAATGTGCTTGTAATCTTGCAATATTATTGTATCACATAGCTAATGGATAAATTATAAATACAGAAGGAGTTATTGCTCTCAAAAATAACAAAATGCTTTTAGAAAGGCTGAAAGGTGATTAAAAATGATAAAAATAAAGGAAACTTTGTAGTCAAAGTGCTCAAGTGTCAATGTTTTAGACATGTTTAGAAAATTGAAACTATTCATTGAAAAGGAGGTATTCTGAGAGTGCTTTATACAAAAGAGCTTTGAGAACATTTGGCCAATTGCTGCTTATACATCAGAGAAGGACACATGAGTCTGTGTTTGACATTTAAATAAACTATTCGTGATATATACTTTTTACAGTTTTCTGCTTGAATCACCTTTTGTATTAATTTTTTTTTCTGGTGACATTGGATGAGAACCTTTCTAGTGCAGATTGGTAAAATGAATGTAGATAGGACTGTGAACATATCCCTCCTCAGGGCTTATGGGAGCTTTCTCCCAGATATGGAACAAATTTCTTTCTCACTTGACACATGCCTGTTTGGCTTCTGGCATGGAGTTTCAGTTCCCAGTGTCTTAGATTCTGGAGTGGAACTCATGTTTCCTCTATACACAGCATCATAAATGACATCTCATTTCCTTATTTCCAAGGCCTAACCTAACTTAGGTTATAGCAGTTGTTATTGGCAGAGTCAGAAATGGAGCACAGGAAAGATTCTTTTCCAACACTACACCATGTCATAGTGTGCTGCACCAAGACAAAGGAGCTAAAAGTGATCAAGTATGCTAGAAACTGTCCTTCTCCCACTCTTTCTTTCTCTTCCATTTCCTCATTTCCTTTTCTGCCTTCCTCTCTCATTTTCTTCTTCTATCTTTCTTTCCTCTACCATTTTCTTCTCTGTCTTTGTTTCTCTGTCTCTGTCTCTGTCTCTGTCTCTGTCTCTGTCTCTGTCTCTGTCTCTCTCTCTCTGTATGTTTCCCACTTTAAATTTTGTGATACTTGAGATCAAGCCCAAGGCTTTGTGCCTTTTATGCACATGCTCTACCCCAGCCCCCTTCTTTGTTTTGTGTCTTCTGTTCCCTTCTCTTACTTCTTGAGAACACGCTTCAAGTTCAAGTTCTAATCTCCAATCAAATAATATCTCATTGAATGTTGGACCAGTTTCTATGTTTATCTTTACTATATTTTGATTTCAGATTATTTATTGTTTGAATAAATACATTTATTGTGAGTATTTATGTAAGTTTCCTGTCTGCAAATCAATTGATTATTGGGAATATGACCTAGAATTTAGAATATGAGCCATGTTGTAAGGAAATAGGTCAAATGGTAGCATGATTTGAAATTTTGTGATAGGTAACTCATGAATAAATAATTAAAAAATTATTCATCAGTTAGCAACTATTGTGAATGAACTACCACATGCCAGACCAGTGTTGCCTTCTGATAAATACAAAAAGGACTGATACCATCACCTCCTAAAGGTTTCTTTTTTTTTGTAGGTATATTTTCTGTTTGAGAGCAAAACCAAGATTTCCAGTGTTGATAGTTTTCAGCCTTAGAATATCATCAGTATATTTCTAGCTCATACATGGTCACATGTGAGAAAAGAGTGATTGAAGTTCAGGTTACAAGAACTTCAGAATAGTCTTTTTACATGTACAATACCCAGACAACCATCCAGGAGCATATAAAATGCTTGGACATAGCCTTCCCTTTGAATTAGAGTAGTATAGAACATAATAGACAGAAGACACAGATGTGATCACCAGTTTCAGCTGTGCAAGTACCAGCTCAATGGCTTTCTAGTCTCATCTCCTCCTATTTGAGTGAGGTGATGCCTACTGCCTGCTGCCATTATAAAAGACTCATTTACTGTGGAATTTTCAAGGCTGTTTGAAGGACTCACTGCACCCTTTATAGACTTTCTTAGACACTTCATTACCCTTGCCACATAGCATGATATTTGAAGGATAGATAGTTTTGTAGTGGAGACATTACATGATCCAATCTGCCTCCTTTCACCATGTTAGTGGCCTGTTAGAGGACAGAGGCAAGAAAAAGCCATGATTTTCTTACTGATTTGAAAAACAGAGGAATCAGAAGTGTTTGGCTTGGGCTAGCATGACCAAGAAAGAAGGAAAGTCCATCACGGAGTATGTATGTACCGAATGAGCTGTGCTTTCTGTCCGTGAGAAACTGGCAGAGGACACAGACGCACTAAAGTATATGAGGGATCTGGATACTGAAGCAGAAGAGTTGAATGTTGGCCAATTCCAATAGAGATCCTATGGGAATCCATTGGATCCAATGGGAATAGGGTGGGGAGAGTCTTGTTTCCCCAGAGAGCAGAGTACTAACCCATGGGTGAAAGAATTATGGGCAGACTTCTTGAATATAAGAGTTTCCAAACAACTTGAGTTTGGAAGGAGAACCTTAGAGAGGAGAGAAATGTTTACACATGTATGCTGGAATCTGGCCTGGTGGGAGGTGATCTCTGGCTTCCCTTTAGTTGTGTAAACTGTTGGAGAGCCCTTTCACCTGAGCCAACAGCTTACTTCTACTCTTTTCATCCTAGAGAAGACCACCAAGTAGATTTCATATCCTTCAATAGCCCATCCCCTCCATTCCCACACTAACAGAACAATAAGAATGTTTTGGTGAAAGAGGAGCAATCGTCTCTATGATCATTGCGAGTCCCATCAAAGAGCCCTTAGTATCTATAATAGAACATGTGACCTCAAATCAGGATAATGGACACAGAACAAAGGCCAAGAGACCCTCAGTCTTTACTAAATACTGGACTCAGTGGCTTCTGGAATGGGGCATACAGAAATGTAGTTTGCATAGACAATGGCAGTGGCAGCGTTTGCTCCAAAGTGCTCAGATGAGTTTTCCTCGGAGGCACTGCCTGTAAGCTCTGTGACTCCATGGCAACATTTACAAGACAGAAATGTGATCACGGACAATTCCGCTGCCCTTGATGGTAACACGCTGGCAGTGATTGGAGCAGGACTTGCCAAGCACACATTGACCCTCTGAGTCACAGTGGTTCCTATGGAGATTAACATCATCAGCTGTGGGGACAGCAGCCCAGAATTACGATTGGTGTTAGACAGAAAGGAGAAAAACGGCATCATGGTACTCTAGAAATGCAGCAATTGGGATGAAAAAAGAGGGTGGGGTGGCGTAGCTCAGGAGAGAAAATGCTTTGTAATTGCATAGCAACCGATTCCTCTAGCTCTTCTTGCAAATGGCTGGTGAGAAAGTGTGCTTCCTGGCAGATAGGCTACGATCGACTTTTATTTATCTGTTTATTTCCTGCAAACTTTCTTCTCATCCCTGATAGCTTATCTCCACAATGGAGTGAGTCTGGGGCCACAGAGTCCCTACTCTGGCACTGTAAGAGTGATTAATACACTGGGACTCAGATGTTGGAAGGACACAGATCACTTATCTTGGTGGGTTTAAACATCCTTTCTGTATTAAAAAAACCAAAAAACCAAAACCAAACAAAAAAACCCCAACAAATCAACTACCTTTATTTTTATTAGAAAACAATGCCTTCAAATTTATCACTCATGCAGTTATTTCATATATATTAACAGAGCTCCCCACCTCTCTGAGAAGCAATATCTTTTAGCTTTGGAAATTGTCGTGGGGGTACGTGGCTTACCCTCTCCTTAGCAACCCGGTCTACCTGCATATGCCCTCATGAGCTGCAAACATAATTCTTCAGGTACCCACTCTACATCCTTTTTGCCATTCAGAAAGAGGAAAGAGTCTAGAGATGTATGCATTTTTCCAATTCTCTGCCTGTGAACCTAGCTCAGATCAGATGAATCGGGGATTATAAGGTGAGGTGTAATTTTTTTCCTGTTTCTTTCATATCAGCAGTTGTGGAAAAAATACCCATTAGTTGCTGATTGATCAAGCAGAGATAAGAAGGAGAACTGGTTCCTAGAAAAATCAGACTAAAAATCAGCCTCAGAAGCAACAGCTGCAGTGACAACCTGTGATGCTGGAGAAGAAAGAAGATAACAGACCACTTCTAAGAAGTGGTCATGTAGTTTTGGAGAAAATTAGCATTAATGAGATACCTAGAGATGGCAACCATGCTGCTATTCTTTTTGTTGTTAGTTTGGGAAATTGCATCATCTATAGAGAGCCAGTTTGTCCAGAAGGAAGTGAGTGAGATGGGGCATGGCTGCAGTCTTAGCTGGACCATCAGTTATGAATATTGGGCAGTTTACTAGACCTCAGCTTACTCATCTCTAATATGACCCACACAAGGTGTTGAAAAATAGTGCTTTGTACAGCATGAATGACCGTGAGGACAGTGACCGTGTTGTGGATTTTGTTGTTGTTATTGTTGGTGTTATTGTTATTGATATTGTTGGTGTTGGTCTTGTTATTGTTCGCGATAATGTTATTGATATTGTTGGTGTTGGTGGTGTTGTTGGTGGTGATGGTGTTACTGATATTGTCGGTGTTGGTCTTGTGGGCCTTCTTGTTATTATTGGTGGTGATGGTGTTATCAATATTGTCAGTGTTGATGTTGGTATTGTTGTTGTTGGTATTGCAATTTGTACTATTGTTGGCGTTGGTGATGCTCTGCTGATATCTTGCCATGTGAGTCTTCTAAGACTATCTGTGGCTCTCTGGAGATTCAAGAAGAGCTTGTGTTTTTGCTTGAGTCTGAAAGGAAGCAAAGGCGAATGTCTCAGCTCCAATTAGTCTAGCATGAAGTGCTCTGACGAGAAGGGTACCCAGTTATTTTGTCCTAGTCAGACTTTCAGGGCATTGGACACATCCCACATTAAGGAAGTTAATTTCAAATCTTAATTTCACTTGGAGAAACCCTTACAAATACACTCAGAATACTATTTGATTAAATACCTGAGCTCCTCATGGCACAGCCATGCTAGCACACAAAAGTAATCACAAAAATATGATTCATAAAGATCATAACTCCTTATTTACAAATTCTTTGGTTCTGCAAGGGATGCAATATTATAAAAGCACTCTGCAGAAAACTCCAGGAAGCTCAGTGTCATTTGAAGTGATTTGAAAGCAGAGATTTATGCTTTAGGAATATGTGTTTCTAATGTGCGCTCCTAGCCTTCTTCCTAAAGACACCCCATCTTGTTTTACCGCATCATAGTTACCATAGAGGGAGTCTAGGATGACTGTCAAGTCTCAAGGTCATGAGTCTACGTCTTTGCCTCCGGTTAGATGCTTGGCCTTAGGAGAGTCAACAGACATGCCTATGTTTTAGTTTCTCATCTGTGAAATGTTTCTTGGGAGGCTGACCCACAGCAATGCCTGGGAAGAACACAGACCAAGGCACACTTGATACAGGGCACATATTCAATAATGGTCACATATAAATGTATGTGTTAATGGAAACTTGAGGATTTAGGTTGGTTTCACTTCTTTCATAAATAGATCTGCTATGAAAGTTACCAGAGACTGTCTTTAATTGCTAGTACTTGGCTAACTGCCAGATCAGCTTTGGGTTTTATTTTAAAGTCTTCCTTAAAAAGTGTGTGTGTGTGTGTGTGTGTGTGTGTGTGTGTGTGTGTGTGTGTGGTGTGTGCACGTGTACCTTAATGCTGTAAACAACATGACCAAGACAACTCTTAAATAAGGACAACATTTAATTGGGGCTAGCTTATAGGTTAAGAGGTTCAGTCCATTATCATGAAGGTGGGAACATGGCAGCCTCCAGGCAGGCATGGGGCTGGAGGAGCTTAGAGTTCCACCTCTTGTTCTGAAGGCTGCTAGGAAAAGACTGGCTTCCAGAGAACTAGGACCAGGGTTTCAAAGCTCATGCCCACAGTGACACACTTCCTCCAACAAGTGTCACTCCTAATAGTGTCACTCCCTGGGGCCAAGCATATTTAAACCATCACAGTACGTGTACGCATGTGTATGTGTGTGTGTATTTGTGTACGTGCACACGTGTGTGTGTGTGTGTGTTTGTGTGTGTGTGTTTGTGTGTGAATGTGCATGCACCCGTGTGCATGTTGAATAGGTGATCATGACTGAACAAAGTTCTGAGAACAGGTGGCTATGAGTGTTTAACCACAGGCGAGTCTTCCCCCATCAAAGGCTCTGGGAACCTCTGGAAAGAGGAAGTCGAGAGAGCATAACAAACAGTGGATGAGGAGAAAGCGGTGGAATGCTGACTTTTGAAGGGATGGCTGTTACACACAGCAGCTGTGGTTGCTGCACAAGATCTGGACAGAGTCAAATAAGTCACAATCCAATATGAATGGGAAGGAGACCTGGGACTCATGGTCCCTAACCGAGGATCTATTAGCATTTAACGGCTGCTGAGGGGAGGGAGGACCTCTCTCTTTTGGAGAAGTGTCCATTGGTATGTTGAACATTCCCCTGGTGGCTGACCCTCCATACATGTTCATATGTGCAGCACTAACTAGACTCAGGGCGTTATAAAAAGCAATAAATAACAAGAGATTACATGAATTTGAGAAGGAGACAGAGTGGGAGAAGCAGTAGGGAAAGTTGGAGGGAGGCAGTGATGGATGAATATGATCAAAATAATATTGTATAAATTATGAATAATAAAACAAAGCAAACCAAAACAACAAAAACAACAACAACCCAACAACTCTGAAACAAAAAAGGAACCTCCTTTACTAACGAACACTGATGCCACCTTCCGTCACTAGATGGCGCAGTGCTCTTGTAGTTGGTGGAAATGTTCAGTGACCACGGGGGAGGCAGGGCTTTTGACCAGCATCCAGACATCATGTCTCCCTGCAGAGAGCACCAAGTCCAAGTCTTCTATGCAGTCAAGGTCAGGCCTCCAGTTCCTGCTTGCGGTTTCATAGAAACTGCACACGAGCTAAAGCCACTGTTGCTTTTCATTACCCTACCATCATTTTACACCAATCTGAAGCTGACCTTTCAAGGACAGATTTTTGTTTATTGCTTCTTACAGTCAAAGGACTGCATTAGTGAGAAACAGAATCGTCTGATGACTCTTTAGATAGACAGGAAGTCACTTTGAAAAAGCACAGAAAACGCTAGCTTCTTCCATTTCCTGGAGACGGTAGCTTGGGCTGGACTGTATTGGGGCAAAATATTCACCTCCGGTGTGTTTTGTCCTTACCCTGTTTATTCAAGGACCTTCCTATCACCTGCCACACTCTTACCTGGTTGTTCCCACCCCCTCGTGCAAGTTCCTGCCATCATTCGGCCCCCGAGCACCCTTATTAGCAGTGCTATGCATTTAGAAACACAGGCTCCCAACGCATCGTTTTGAGGAAGTATTATCATGACAAAGTAACACATTTAATCCCGAGTACAGATAGATCTCTGAGATGAAGGTATAGGCCCTTTTCCGTTACCTTTTCTAATGGTCTATAATATTCTAGCAGGGAATGTGTAGCACGAGAACATAATTTATAAGACTAATGAATTCAATTAAAGTGATGACGCAAATATTTGTGCCCATTGGTCCACCTCACCAATGAATTCCCAGGTCGGACTGAGCTTGTCTTTGTGATTTTGGTGCACAGCTTGCCACCTCTCTTTGGCGCCGTGGCAGGGTAGGTCCTGGTCCCATTGTGACGACATTGCCCTTAGGTGGATGTGATTGTGAGGGACTTATGAAAATGGAACTGAAGAACTGGGCTTTCTGCAATGAGCTGGTGTGGGCTCCTTCCTGGAAGAATCCATGGCTGGCTCTCTTCTTTCTCCTGCGCAGCATCTGAATAATGGTGCCTTTCTAAAGTGCTTTATTGCACATTGGATGAACTGTCTACTGTCTGTGAGTTTAGATTTTTCTATAGTGTTGCCATAGGATAGAACTTGGAGTTAAGGTCTGTTTTGCTAACTCACCAGTTACAGCAATAGTTAATAATAAAACCTCAGGTCCTTTTCACCCACAGAGGCTCTTAACAATAAATGCGCTATTCACTGATTGTTAACCTATCCCTTTGAAGATGCTTGCTTGGTGAGGGGGTGTCAGTTGGGATGAGCTGATGTTGCCCTCCCCACAGCAGAGAACGATTGCTCCTTCCCCATGTTCACACTAGCAGCCCTTCCAAGTCTCCCCAGCGTCCCAGAGCCGTGGTAGAAATGAAACAGTTTTACTATTCTGATGAAGTTTCTGCCTCGACTTCTCATTTTCCATCTCTAACATCATATCATCTGCTTGTGTCAGAGCCACAGTGACAATGGCTAATACTGTTTCCTGAGGTAGTACCTTAGGAGGTCTTGTTGATTCTTTTACGTCTTCCCACTTAAAGGTGTGCACCTCTATGAACAGGAATGTGGTAATCTTGTTTCCCAACATAGGGCAGTGATCAAACACAAGGCTAAGTATGCATCAGTGGCTCCTGAACCCCATCCCTACCAAGTGATTACAGAACGATTACAGTCTCTCAGCTTCTGGGTGCTTTTCATGACCTTGAGACCCAAAGTCCATATCCATGGTAAGTTACAAATAGGTGATAACTGAAAAAGAATTGAGACCGTTGCTAGGGCACCCACTATGTACCAGGCCTTCATAGGCAGTAACTCTGTTTCTTGAGTTTTGACAAGATGATCCTACTCACTAATTTTGTGCATGAGAAAGCAAGGTTAAGTCACTGACCCCCAAGGTGCACAGGGCTGCTGTTGCCACCTCTGTTGGTCTCAGAGCTCACATTTATTTTATCATCTCAGGATGTGTTATTATCACCCTATCCCGTATCTCCTCTGAAGATATTATTAATCTTTATAGCATGAGTACAGTGACATCTAGAAAAATATATTTACTTGCATAGTTTCTACCCTGAGTGACAAAACTAATCTTTTTTAAAATAAATTAATAAAGTGATTAGGGCATCCTCAATATTTTTTTTTTTTCAAATTGTAAAGAGGCTTGTAGGCTGGCCCAGTGGTAAGACCCAGGACTTAGAGAGAAGAGAAATTTTCTGTAGAGTTCACAGGCTCAGACACACTCCTCACTCAGTCCTATTTTTTTTTCTGGGTTCTGGAGATAGGGAAGAATGGATTTGTCTTTTCTTGAGCAAGGGAAGACAGCAAGGCATGGGCATGCCTGTTATGACAAACACCTAGGGAATTGGGATAATCCCGATGGATAGAGGCTTCGCCCACACCCCTGCGGCCATTTCAGCATGGCAGAAAGGCATGGGACAGCTGCATCCATGATTCTTGGTGAGCATCTGGTACCAGCAGGAGATGCTAGGAGCTTCCCCACAGTGATGGTGGCACACAGAACAAATGGTGGCTTTGGATGCACATAGAAGCCGCCAGCGGAACTGGCAGTGGTCCCTTAGAGATCTGTGCCTCGCAGAAGAAACAGTGACATCCAGCAGACACAAGAGTCACACGACAAACAGGCTTTGGTACATGACAGTCAGTCCCGGAGACCTAGAGGCTGGGGTGGAGAGCTTTTTCAGGGTGGGTGCTAGCAAGTGGGCATATGACGTAGTATTCACTCCTGACTGGGCTTAGCTTGATTTTGGACATGGATTATTATATTTCTGCTTCATTAGATAGCTGTAAGAGTTGAATAAGATTGGGTGTGTGAAAAAAAAAAACTGCTCAGTGCTGGGTTTATAGTAGTGATCAAAAGTGTCAGTCTCTTTCTCCCTTCCTTACTGTCTGTGGCTGAGGTGGCAAGAAAGTACACAACATTGCAGGATCCAATGTAAAACACGATTTTCACGAAGACCACAACCAGGTGTATAGCCCATCAGGGACATTAGATTACAAGCTTACCTGGGTATTTGTTACATTGCAATATCCCATAATTCTTGTGCTAAATGTTTGAGTCCTCTGTATGCACAAAGTCTTTAATCTTGTTAAGTGTGTAATATTGCTATCTTCATTTTATATGTGAGGGAAAAGTGGAGCTAAAAGGTTAGATAGCTTTGCAAGGTCGCATAGCAAGTGACAGCTGGAATTCATATTTAACAGGGCCACATGCATAATCCCTGAACCTGTCACTTCTATAGCTCTAGGATGTTCAGGTAATAAAACAAATATTGACTTGGTGTTTTCTCCGGGGATGGCATACTCCTAAGTCCTGGGGCACACTAGTCACCACGGCCTAGGGAGATGCAGTGCCAAACAAAGCAGTCTCGGATTGTTCCAAGATGAGAGCCTTTTCTCCAATAAGGCAGACCACGAAAGCACCCTGCCCGTAAGGTTATAGTAGCAGAAAGGGCTGAGAGACTCATTTTTGAGCCTTTTATTTATCTAAAAGGCACAGTTATGGAATAAATTTGTAGGTAGTTTCAAACTCCAAGATTTCCCTTTATGGGGACCAGTGGGAGACAGGGTTTCTAAGAGCTGAGTGCTTGGAGACATTGCTTTCTTGGGCAAGAGGTATTGCCTTATTTTATGGAGAGTGCATCCTGATAATAAACCAAATGTTCTTACTGTATTTATTTATTTATTTATTTATTTATTTATTTATTTATTTAAAAGAGCAGCGCTGGGGTTCTTGGTTTTATAATTGAGTGCAATCTCCTTGTGAGCTGATTCCTCCTGGCCTCGGTTTTTTTTTAAATCTCTGCCAGTCTTGTTTCTATGACATGTTTACGTGCCTATATCTATCTCTGTACATCTTTGGTGGTGGACTCCAGTTCTTGATAGTGTGCGCTCAGTGAGTCTGAGGCTGCATCCCCTCAGAGGCCAATCAAGAGACCCCTGTAGAATCATTGACTCATCCTGTAGAATGACAACAGGCTGGGCACCAGCCAATGTTTGATGCAAATGTCTCCTCTGGCTAGTTGGAAGGGAGACTATTTTGTAGCG
>JADRCD010212459.1:0-23090 GCA_019843815.1 Montemys delectorum
ACTCCACTCCTGAGATGGTCCCTGAAATGTCAACATGTAAATGCTTGATATTTCTTTGGAAGTATGGTTGTATTTCTTCTTGCTGATGCAAGCTTCTCTCCAAGTTAATCATCCTCTTCTGCAGACAGGCTCGTGCTGAGTCAGCATCCAATGTGTATAGCCTTATTGCTTACAGCAGCTATCGAAACTGCCTCATTCAACCCTGCATATAGACAATACAAATGACACCAAGGATGGAAGCCAAATGACTTCATAACTCTTTTTGATATAGAACGATCTTTCTAATCATGTAAAGCAAATGTCTATCACTGTGTACTGGATGAAAACTCCCTGCTTTGGTGAAACAGCACTGGCTGGAGAGAAAAGAAAGGAGAAACAGCTACAGTTAGGCTCTAGCTGGCATTGTTCTCATGTCCCAGGCATCACCTTCATGTGACTTGAAACACAAACTTTAAAGCCAATGAGATTACTTAAGTTGTTGCTGCCTCAGTTCACCCACCCAACAGTTTCTAAACTGTGGGTCACAATTGCACTGAGGGGTAGTAAAGCTAGATATGGAAGTCATAAAAATATTGGCAATAATAAGAGGTTTCTTACTATGCAAAGAGTAAATATTAACTCAAAAGCAAATGCACAACGAATCAGGTGTTTCTGGAAACTCTTGCCAGTGTTGTATCCTGTCACTTTGCTGATTGGTTCTGAATTCATAGATGTGCACTTTGCACAGTGCATGTCACCACTTCATGGAGCACCAACCATCATAGCTTGAAAAAGATTGACTCCTATTTGAGACTGTTGTAGGCTACAAACTGCAATTTTTTTAATTATTTCCTTTATTTTTGAGATTCTAATATAATCACATTATTCACACGTTTCCCATTCCTCCAATATATCCATCATTTCTCTCTTTCAATACCATGGCCTCTTTTTTCATTAATTATTGATATATATCAACAATATACTTATATACCATTTTCATGGTTGGGAGTTGGGTTGAAATAGAATTGTAATGTTTTTATTGGGAAAAGTTTCCACTCTTAGATATTGGTTTTCTTATGGATGACAAAGACTTTTAATAGTTTCCCCCATCAGTCCTCAGAATGTAAGTATGAAATTAGTTTGAAATGCATTGTTAGAATATTTGATTTTTAAAGTTGTTTGAAAGGTAATTTGGATTGCATTAAATACAGTTCATTGAATTTTGGCTTGGAAATGGGACATAATTTCCAACAATTTCTGAAGTAGTCTTAAACACACTCCTACCATTTTGTGCTATGTACTTATGTGAAGGAATGCTCTCAGCATTGGTAATGTAAAATCAAAATATCAATCAATATAATGATGTTCTATAGCCTACAGCACCAAATAATCAGCCAAGATTTAATTCTTTATGTAAGAGTAAACAAGCAAATCCATTTTATTAGTATGCAGCTTTGCTTTAATCATTAACAAACATCAAAATTACATATTTATCAAAGAATTGTTTTAGAAATCAGTTTTTCATGGTTTATGATCAGTAGGGTTTGATTTATATATCTATTAATATACCTAAATATAAAAAATTCTCAACTGCAAAGGAGAGTCTTCCAGCAAAAGTTTAAGAACTTGCCTGACATGGCGAAACCCCAGTACCCTGTCTGCTCATTTCTATACGTACATCCATAACCGCACTCGGATCATGTATATCTAATGTGAGCAATGTGATACCCTTTGCTATAATATCTCATATCACATGACACTTTTCCGTCATTCTGGAACTACTAACTTTGAAACATGAAAGTTTTCCTCTCACAGGAGACAACTAAGTCAATTCATCAGCACTTGAGGTGAAAGCAGTTTATTTTCTAGAATGAGAGTAAACAGGCGTATACATTTTTAAGCACAATAGGACCCAGCTTTACCTAGAGGATCAGTCCAAATCCCATGCATGACCCCATTAGCAGCAGGAAACGACAATAAACACCCAGGAAGCACAGGATTTTAATTTTCAAAAGGCAAGAATTTTTCTGGGAAAATGTTAAGGTCGTTCAACCTGCCCCAATCAAGGGGAAAAGACAGAAACATTTTAAAGCCAAACCATTGTACTAAAAGAGGAGGAGAAACAGTCTGTAGGTGGCTTGTAGGTAATTCCACATTCGATATTTTTACTTTCAGTGATGTGGTTCCAAAAACACTAATAAAACACATTAAAAATAAAACATTCTCATTAAACTATTTCTGAATTTTCCCCTGGGAGTGGGGAATGCTTAGGAGATTTGGTTGTTATCGTCTAGTCTAAGTGGGGAGGGAGGTTAACAAAAAGGGCCGGAGTGACAGGGGAGATAAACAATACTATTGGTGTTTGAAAAAGCCACAGAGAATCATTATTTTATAAAGCTTCTTAAAACATATACATAACATATGTATTATATATTTTTAATTATATATTTTAAATAAATATAAATTATACATACATATATTAAATAGTTATAGCACATTGAATGATAATGTTCTCCTCAAGAGCTAAAGACTACCTAACAAAAAGCCCAACGCCAGGCAAGGGAAACCTCCCTTCAGGTTGTTGGTCAAGGTATCCAAGAGATTCACAATATGGACTATATTGCCATTGCCATTGCCCTTGCCTTCCAGAGCTCAAAAGTAAGACCTTATTTCTAAAGAACCATACACACACACCTTAGACATAGGACTTAGAGGAATGTAGCTGAAAAATGATCTAGAAAACTGCTCTATGTGGAGTCTTATAGTGTCTCTGGTGGTTTGAATACACTTGGCCCTATTAGGAGGTGTGTCCTCGTTGGAGTAGGTGTGTCCTTGTTGAAGAATGTGTGTCCCCGTGGGCATGGGCTTTGAGACCCTTCTCCTAGCTACCAGAAAGACAGTCTCCTCCTGACTGCCTTCAGATCAAGATACAGAACTCTCAGCATCTACTCCAGCATCATGTCTGCCTGGGTGCTGTCATGATGAGAATGGACTGAACCTCTGAACCTGTAAGACAGCCCCAATTAAATGTTGTTCTTTATAAAAGTTGCCTTGATCATGGTGTCTCTTTTTTTTTATTAGGTATTTTCTTTATTTACATGTAAATTTCTCCTTTCCCAGGTTCCCCTCCAAAAAACAAACAAACAAACAAAAACAACAAGAACAAACCCCTTTTGCCTCCCCCCTCCCCGTGCCTGCCACCCCACCCTCTCCCACTTATTGGCCCTGGCATTCCCCTACACTGGGGCACAAAACCTTCACAAGGCCGAGGTCCTTTCCTCCTATTGATGATCGAATATTCAATCCTCTACTATACACATGCTACCATAACATTCAGTCCCACCCTGTATAGTCCTTGACTGGTGGTTGGATCCCTGGAAGCTCTGAGGGTACTAGTTAGAAATTGTTGTTCATCCTAAGGGGCTGCAAACCCTTCAGCTCCATAGAACCTTTCTCTAACTCCTTCATTGGGGACAGTGTACTCAGTTCAATGAATGGCTGTGAGCCTCTACATCTGTATTAGTTAGGTATTGTCAGAGCCTCTCAGGAGATAGCTATGTGCTTGTCCTTCCTTCAGTCTCTGCTCCATAGTTAATCTCTGCCACTCCTTGATCATGGTGTCTCTTAACAGCAATAAAACCCTTACTAAGACAGTGTCCAAAGGTGCTCATGCACGCTTCCAAGGGAGTAAAGTAGTCTGAAGCCCCACCCAGCTGCAGAGTTTACCAACTATAAAAATGATTGGCCTGGAAAGGTATTCTTAATAGTGCAATAGTGGCTTGAAACCAGGGATGGTGATACCTCCAGAAGTTCTTTCATTGTATAAGTTCTTTTAGCTATCCTAAGTTTTTTTTTTTCCATATGATTATGAGTATTGTTCTTTCGAGGTCTAAAATAAATTGTGTTAGAATTTTTGTAGAGATCGCATTGAATCTGTAGACTGCGTTTGGTAGAATGACTATTTTTTACTATGTTGATCCATGAGCATGGGAGAGCTTTGCATTTTCTGATATCTTCTTTAGATTCCTCCTTCAAAGACTTGAACTTTTTATAGTACACAACTTTAACTTGCTTGATTAGAGTTACCCCCAAGAGAATTTTTATTTTTAGTATGTCGTGGAAGGCATGTGAAAGTATATTGTGGAATTTACATCTTGGGCATAATCAAGAGACGTCTAACTGGACATAAGGCCTGCTCCAAAGAAGGGAACTCATATGTTTTGTTAATCCAGCCAACTACAAATGGCTGGAGAAACCACAGACACTAGAGGGCGTATATTGCCATTTTCCTAAAATGGTATAACTTCTAACTGTATTCTAAATCTCTATCCCTATACCCATAGGAAGTATAGCTCAGCCTCTGTATCAAAGAAGCTTCATTTTGGAGCAGGTGAAGAAAATTGCAGAAGTGCGACTGGTCAAAATGTAGAGAATAAGTAGCCATGGTGTGGCGTACGTTTACAATGTAACCCCTACACCAAAGAGCTCCAGGAGCATTTTGGAAGGGGGGGGGGGAGGAAAATGGAAAGATTCTGAAGACCAGGTTGTTGGCTTCAAGATAATGTCTTCTAAATATGACGGGAAGCCACAGCTGTGAAATCTCAACACTATGGTTCTATGGTTATCTGCACAAGGCCTATGTAATAAAATCGCCACTTGATAAACCAAGGGAAAGAAGAATAGACCACGATGTTGAGAGGGAGTGGGGGGCACGGGAAGAGTTAGAGGATTTGAAATAGTGTAAATATAATATTACTTACATGTGTGATTCTCAAAATTGTTAGATGAAAAGGTGGAGAAACTGAGGTAGACAGCTGACATTGACACCTCTCTCTCTCTCTCTCTCTCTCTCTCTCACACACACACACACACACACACACACACACTGGGAACTATTTTCAGAGATAATATGATACTGGATTTTATGATAAAATCTAGGGGCAGCAGCTAGGGTACCTAGTGATGCCTTAACCAAGTTCTGTGCCGGAGATGGCTCACTGTTTAAACAGTCTTCCTACATGCCGTGTTTTCACCGCGCAGGTACTACTTCAAGGCACCTTCACTGGTCTTTTCTTCCTGGAGGATGTTCGAACCCCTTCCTATCCCTGGATACCAGAGCATCCCTGGGCGAAATAGTCAAGGCATGTGTGTTTGCCCCCAGAGCTCACTGGATGGTACTGCTTGATCAGGTTGTTTCAGGAGATGCTATTGGCGCAATCCACAACTAAGCACTGACTTGCTTGCTCCCTTAAACCAGCTTAGACAGAGTGCCACTCTCCAGGCTTGGCAGTTTGTGAGGGCAAAGAGCCCATCCTGTGAGGCCGCAAATGTCCTTCCTGTTTATGGCACCCCAACACTGTCCAGAACCCACCCTGTCGCTAGAGTCCTATGCTCTCCAACGCTCAAGGGCTGCAGCAGCTTTGGCCGCAGATCCCGGTGGGGTCCATAACCGCTCCCTATGGGATGCTCTGCCAGGGAGGGCCGCTCAGAGAACGCAGTGTTTCCCCGGCCCGCAGCAGCCTCCACGCAGGGACAGAGACTGCAGCCAGCCAGGGCACCTCACAAAGAGCTGCAGTGATCGCCCCACATCTGGGCTTCCCTCATTAGCATATTAAAGCAGCTTTGTCGGTCCCTTTCCTCTAAGACCTCTCTGTCTCGGCCGCCCACTCCTTTTAGGCCTTCCCTCGGTGGGAGACCCGCTGGGTTCAAGAGGTACTAACCCCTTCCTGAAGCCTGTCAAATCCTCCTGTGCAACCCAGAGGTGCTGCCAAGGCGCCAGCTCTGAGAGCAGTGTACCGTATGCCTGGTGCCACATGAAAGACTCCAGGGGAGGCTTTTCTTTTAAAGAGGAAGAGAAGATGTATTTGCTTAAAGAAATGATAATAGTAAACAACTACCATAAACAGGCCAGTGCCTTGTTCAGTAGTAGGTGGTTTCCCTTCGGACTGACTGACAAGGCTGAGGCAAGCCAAGGGGGGGGCCCGACTTATGGCTGTGTGAGCTGAAGGGTCGGGTCAGCATGTGGCACAGCCTTAGTGACAGAGCAGAGCCACGGGAGCACAGGCTCTCCTTTTAAATTCTGTGACCAGGCTAACCGCCGCCGAGTGCTTGGCAGCTTGCCAAGCCCTCTCCCTGGTCTTATTTCATTTTAAAACCCCATGCATCCAATGGGAAATGAGCCAGGATTCTTTTAACTGGTTTACCACTGAGAAAATTGAAGCCCCCACAAGTTGTCACTTGCCTGAGGGAAAAGATGTCTCCTTCTCAGGGGGGGACACACTGGCCCAGGCACCAAACTTCAAGTGACCACATACAATCCTATTCTCTCTCCCACTCCCAAATTTAAAACAGGATCCCCTTATTGAGACCCATCATCAGCCCACTTCATACCTGAACTCACTGGTTTGACCTGGGTAAATTCCGTTCCTAGTTTAACCCTTTCAAGGCAGGTTAAAATAACAATGCCTTCTTTAGACCTACCACCACACACACACACACACACACACACAGCATCCTGACCACAAATGTCACATTTACACATAACACTTTCAGTATGTTTCCTTTCTCCCACTTCTTTCTGTACAAACATCCTACACCCTTCCCCCAGCACCTGGCGCCTTCCATTCACAACTGAAATCTTTGCCTTGGAAAAAGCCACCTGACGGAAGCTGACTTTCGTTCCCACTGCTGAATCTATCAAATGGGCTTTTTCCTGTGCGTGTGTTCCCCCAACACACAGCTGCACCTGGGGAGTGAGCCCTCTCCTCAGGCCTTGCCCTGCCCCAGGCCTCGTCTAGGCTTTCCTCAGCCTTCCTCCCCCTCCTCACTGTGCAGGCAGTTCCCTTCCTCAGCAGCCATTGCCCTAAGCACGGGGACCTGGGATTACATAGTAGCTCTCCTTTTAAAGGCAAAACTTCTCAACAGTTCTACTCCGTCACCTCTACCCAGCCATTTCAACCAAGTTTTCTAACAGCGCTGGTCTTTTGATCCTGCACTATCACAGGCCCTGAGATCTTCTGTGTTGCCAAACCATCAGTCATGTCTCTGCTGGCTCCTCAAGGGCTCGCATCACAATGAAGGCCCAACTGCCTCTCTCTGGCGTTGCCTTCTCTGAGCAGCAGGATACTATACTCCCCTGGTCCACTTCTTACTTTTGACTCCTCCTCCCTCCTTGGCTGGGTCTTCCAACCTGCTGTGCTCTCTAGACCATTCTTAAGACCCCCCTCTCTCCGAGTTTCCACGTATATTGTCCCCAGGCAGACCTGGCCTGGATGCACAAATTCAAAACTCCAAGCATTCATTTCTGCCCAGAATTTCAGCTTTCACTTGGCATCCCCTCTAGGCATCTCAAACTCAAACTTGGAAGAAGTTAACTCCGGTTTCCTATCCACAAACGTATTCTTCCACCTGTCTTTCTCTGCTGTCAAGATGGCACTAACCCCAATGAATTGCTTAAGCACTCAATGCTGTGAATTTTTATGTGTTCCTTTTCCCTCAGCTGCCCTGTGAAATCATTCAGCCAACTCAAAGGCTCCACCACCTGAAGCAAATCATTCCAACATTATCCATGTTTCCCCATCTCCATGGCTCCTGCCAAGTACAGCTCCCAACAAGCTTTTCCTCCACAGCATAGGCCTCCCCTGCCACCCACTATCCAACAACAGCCTCCATGACCCTTTCAAACCTGACGCAATACCCATTCTGTTTAAAATCTTTTATTTGTTCTCCATTACATTTAAAAATGGTATTACCTATTTCTCCAGTCTTTCTTTTCCCTAGCCTCTGATTCTTGTATTCCAGTCTTCCTTCCTTTCAGTTCATTGTGCTTGTTTATTTCTTCAAAGCTACCTACAATGTCCTTCCTTCTGTGCCCCAGTGACTAGTTCCTTGGGTCACGCTGATGGGTCCATGTCAATAGAGTGAGACTTCTTGGGACCACCCATGTTAAAGTTCCATTACCACTCTGTCAGGGCACCCAACCTTAATTCTACACTTAGTATTAGCATTCCTGGGTGTTATTCTGATGTGCTTACTTATTTTCTGTGCCCTCCCGCTAGGATTTAGCCTCCCCAATAATAGATCCCTTTGCTGCCTTGTTCCCTGAAGAATGGCCAGGGTCTAGATTATGCCTCTTCATTGATTAGGCAACTGTTTGCTGACTGGCTGACTGGCACCTACTCTGTGCTTCTCAGAATTTGAGATCAAGTGGTATTGATCAGGGATCAATAATCAAAGACATGGGTTTCCATGTGACCCTGACCCACCTTCTGCTATTTAAACCCAAGACCTTCTCTCTTCCCCTCTAAGATCCCCGAAAGGTGGCACTCTGCCTTTAACAGCCCACTCTACAGCAATGAGCTGCTGCTCTCTACTCCTCACTTCCAGATGGTTTCACGGGGATAAGGAGGCTTTCAGGGAAGAGTTCCCACTGTTCTCCAAGCCATTCATCTAAGGTCTTGATATTTATTGGATCAATTGACAGCTTACCCTACTACCCTCATGTCTGCCTTTGTGACAAAATAGTAGAGCTAAACAACATAAGAAGAACATATGCGTTTTAGATTGTGGTTTCAGGAGCTTCGGTATACCATCACATGGCAGTACATTATGGGGGGAGGGGGGTGAGGACCATGCAGAGGAGGCTGCCTACATCATGGCAGGAGGGAAACAAAGAGAATGGGGAAAGGAAATATCTCATTCAAAGACCCCTCTTTCTTCGACTCTCTAAAGAGGCTTTCAGGCAGAAGTCTCAACTATTCCCCGCTAACTCATCTACCAACTTCCATTGTTCCCAAATGCTATTGAACAAACCCTTAGCACATGAACTCTGAGGAACATTTCAGAATCTAATGATAATACTCCACATAAGCAGCTAATCTGTGCAGGTTCACAGGGTCAGGACCGGTGCACGTCTGATGAGCCCAATATGAGAATGCCTCCACTCTTGATTAGATGTACTTCTAGAAGCCAGACTCACTGTTCCTCCCAGTTAGACAACCAGCAGAGACCTACCCTTCCCAGACTTTCTGTTACAAAATTAAAGTTGTTTTCAACTCAGTGCAGGCAATATATTTGTAAAGTACCATAAATGTTAATTATAAGAAAAATGAGATGCAAAATAACCCACACACAAAAAAAAATACAAGACACGGTTTCTGAAATTTTTAGAGCAAAACAAGATGTGCTTTATCAAACTGTAGTACTTCTGTGTGTTTCCTCTTAATTTCTGTTCTTATCAAAGGGTCGGGCCCAGCATTATTCTACAGACAATGTTCTGCATAGCTGCTGGTATTCTGATTGCCTCTCTAGCTTGCTGAGCATCTTAGACCCTTTCATCCTGAGGGAGCAAATCTCTCCCCTGTAATAGTTTTTCAAATCAAGTTTGAGCAAGTAAGTCCTGAACATTCAATAAGATCCAGCCATGTTGGGTTTCTTCCTTTATCAGCTCCCTCACCCTGGTCCAGAGTCCCCCCTTCTCTCTCCATCCCAACTGCCTCCACCCCATGTATATGCTCATCCCCTTCTCCCTAAATAGCTGTATCAGTCTCCTATCTAACCCCCAGTTCCGGTCCCTTTCCTGACCTCTGACCTAGTAATCCTACCCAGTATATCAAGCTGAAACATGTCTCTGAATCTACTGTTTTTCTATTCAATAACATAATAAGAATCAATAGAGTGATGCCTTCCTACTAATTTATTACCTTAGGCTTTTTGTATCTGTACCTCACCCCACAATTCTAGTCCCAGTTCGCTCCCACACCCTTTATTCTTCTCATCCTATAACGTCTTCCCGTAGGAAACTTCATTCCTGCCTTTCCTCCAGTCCTCGACCTCCACACACAACTCATCCTCTGTCTCCCTCTGTTCTTAGAGATGTCCCTCCTTATCTTTCAATGCCAAGGGCCAACACCAGCCTCACTTGCCACCATCTCCCTCTTCTGTGGTCTTAACAAAGCACTGGGCAAGATGACCACATCAGCGCCTCTCCCCATTTAGAAAAAAAGCAAAAGCAAACAGTTGAAAAGCACATAGTATAATGCTCTGTGGTATAAAATGTTTTGTGGTACAAAACGTAAGAACTGGAGCCATTGTCCAAATGAATGCTGATTTTAACTCAAATAGTCTCATTCAATTACATCATGCTATGTACCAAAGTATCCAGTCTTTCCACCCACTGATCTGTGGGGTCTGGTCATATCTGAAATCTCTCCTGTCTGCAACATACAAACATATGCCACGCCAAAGCAGAATTGCCTATGCACTGTGCACCCACCAATATTTTCAGAAAACTCTAGCTGTTGTTCGGGGCTTGGGGGTTTTGCTTATTTGTTGTTGTCTTGTTTATTTGTTCATTCTAGACAAGGTCTAGCTACATGGCCAAGAACTACATAACTTAGAACTCACTGTACAGTCCAGACTAGCCTCCGATTCAGTATTCTCCTGCCTCCATCTCCTCAGTGATAGATTTCCAAGCGTGTGCCACCACACCCAGCTGGAAATCTCTATTGTCCTGAATTGGATAGCAATGACCTCGATCCATTCACTCAACAGCCGGATGGAATTCAACCTGGCTCTTCCTCTCCTAATACTCTGAAGTCACACGAACACTAATGGCTGGTTCTCATTCTTTGTTTGTTATTTTTTAAGTCCCAAATGAAACAGAAAGAAGAAAGATTTGCAGCCTGAGGCTGTGCGCACTCCAAGTGACTGTGTGGGTGGCCTTCCAGAACAGCTTTCCATAAGGGTAAAACCACTAACTGGGGGGGAAACTCTTTGCTAGGTCACCTTGAAAAATCTACTTTTGAGGGGCTGGGCAGATTGTTCAATGGTTAAGAGCACTTACTATTCTTACAAAAGATCCTGGTTTGATTCCCAGCACCCACTTGGTGGCTCATAACACTCCAATTCCAGGGGATTCCAGCACCCTCTTCCAGCTTCAGTGGAAATGTAAGTGGTACACATACATGTTGGCATCAGGGCCTCCGAGACCCATGATGTCACATAGTGGGCCTCACACACCTGTTGCCAAGGCAGCAGCCACCATATTCCCAGAATCCATTGGGCTCACCTCCCACTTTTACCTGTCACCACCATGTCACTATATGTGTGTATATATATATATACCACCTGGTATCGCTCTCTCTCTCTCCCAATAAAACCTCTTACACGTGGCCTAGTGTGTGCTGGGTTCAGACTTGAGCCACTATTCTAACACATCAAAACATACATGCAAACAGACTACTCAGACTGTCTGAGGGTTTGGTTTTATTACTGTGAAGAGACACCATGACCAAGGCAACTCCTATAAAGTAAAACACTCAGTTGGGGCTGGCTTACAATTTCAGAGGTTTAGTCCATTATGGACATATGCAGCATCCAGCCATGGTACTGGAGAGGGAGCTGAGAGTTCTGCATCTTGATCTGAAGGCAGCAGAGAGAGACTGTGTGCCACACTGGACATAGCTTTAGCATATGAGACTTCAAAGCCCACTACCACAGTGACATATTTTCTCCAACAAAGCCTATTGCAACAGGGTCACATCTCCTCTAACAAAGCCACACCTCCTAATAGTGCCACTCCCCATGAGCCAAGCATTCAAGCACAGGAGTCTATGGGGGCCACACCTATTAAAACCACCACACATACACATAACAATTTTAAAAAATAACTAAATATATTTAAAATCTATTCTTGAGAAATGATGTATGTTTGTCTCTTATTTTCATTTTTACCTGTCTTCTATCACCACCACTGACTTCTATCAAAATCCTATTTACAGTGGGATCAAATAAATACTCATTAAATGAGATACAGATAGCATAAATGAGTCAATGAACGAGGGACAGTGACTTAATCAACATAGAGAATATTATGTGTTCTTTCAGAAGCATGAATGAATGATAGAAAATTATAGCCACTAATTCTAGGTATAATAAGCATGTTTTGTTTTTGTTTTTGTTTGTTTGTTTTCAATTTAGTAAGAGTCTGCAAAAAAGATCAGTGGGTCAAGGGGCTTGCTGCTAAGTGACAACCTAAATTTGATATTGGGACACCCACGCTGGAAGGAGAGAACTGACTCCCCAAAAGTTGTCCTTTTACCAACACACGTGCACCATAGCATGCCCATTCCCTCACCCCCATACGAACAAATAAATAAGTGAAACAAAAAAAACAAAAATAATAACAACCATGAAAAAGATTGTTTTTTTTTCCTGTTGAAGTAGGTTCACCTAATCAATCTGTTTAAAGTGGAACATGGTAGGAATTAATGACGTCAGAACCTGCAAAATAGTACTTAAGGCATTTTGCATAATCATTCACTGGTAAATACTTTTGAGAGAAAGTTTAGGACTTAAATTTGACAGAAAAAGAAAACCTTCTAAATATTAAATAATAGTATAAAAACAAATTACACCCATGTGTTCACTGATAAGATGAGGCGTTTTCATAAGAAAATATTTTAAAGCATATTTAGTTTTACCCTCCTGCCTGATATTTCCTTTAAATTTTCTTAACATTCAAGTAGTTCCCGAGCAAGTCTAAAATGTCTGGCAAGGAGTTAAAGTGAGTCGCTTATTTGTCCTGGTTGGTCTTTATTGTCAGCTTGATATGACGTAGGGTCAAGTGGTAAGAGAGAAAGAACCTCAGCTGAGCGGTGCCTAGACCAGACTGGCCCATGAGCACCTCTGTGCGGCATTGTCTTGATTGCTAACTGATGCAGGAGGACCCAGCCCACTGTGGATAATGCCAGCTCTATGTAGTGCTCCAGGCTATATAAGACTTCTAACTGAGCTTAAGATAGAAAATGAGCCAGTAAACAGAGTTCTCCCATGGTTTCTGTCCCAGATCCTGCTTAAGTCTCTATCACAACTTCTCTTAATGATGGATTGTGACCTGGAAAGGTAAGCTGAATAAATCCTTTCCTCAGATAAGCTGGTTTTGATTAAAGTGGTTTATCATAGCAACAGAAAGCAAACTCATCTCAGCATTGAACATCATATATGTGCTAATATATATATTAGCTCAATTGCTTGTACCATCTATTCACTGCAGCAGTGAATTGTGGGAATGGGCATCTATTTGGATGGCCCTATGGAGCTAACAGATTTTGACAAAGTAAAAGGTCAAAAGAAGTTATGGAGATGCATGTCTATCTGATTAGACATTAATTACTCAGATGTAATGCGTTATACTTACCAAGGTAAACCAAATATTCCTTTAATGAACATTTGCCCAAGTGCAATACATAAATATAAAAGTCCTAGATGGTCATTTTAAAAGTTAATTTGTCCTTTTACCTAAAACTAAGACACCTGTATTACTACTGATCCTAAAAATGTTTGCTTTTAGCCACCCAGTTCTTTTTGGGATATTTTTGTGTCTAGTTTCCTCATTTATGAGTTGAGCTTCCTCATTTTTTTTATATCTGCTAAAAGAAGTAGTTTGAGGTGGAACATCATCATCAGTCTTTTAACTTCTAATTTCATTAGAAGGATTGTCTACATTATTCTATGTCTTCATGGACCAGATCTACTCCATCCAATGTTTAGGCAGAGATCTTATTTCTAGGCAATCACTCCATGAGTTAAGAATTGTTCTGTCTGCCTTGTAAGTGACACAGAAATATTGTGCATCCATATTGACCCATCTCATATCATAACTACCCAGTTTCAGCATGTATTTCGTGCAGGATCACTACCAGTTTTCCTGAATTCTTCTGCCCTAGTCTTCTTCAGTTTACAATTTTCAAAAGCATCCAAAGCTTGAAAATTAGTAAAATAAATCTAAATTGAAAACCAGTCCCAAATGAATGAATGATCCATGTGGTGGTTTGAATATGCTTGACCCAGGGAGTGGCACTATTAGGAGGTGTGGCCTTGTTGGAGTAGACATGGCCTTGTTGGAGGAAGTGTGTCACTGTGGGGGTGGGCAATGAGGCCCTCCTCTTAACCACATGGGAGCCAGTCTTCTAGTGGCATTCAGATGAAGATGTAGAGCTCTTAGCTCCTCCTGCACCATGCCTGCCTGGACACTGTCATGCTCCCACCTCTATGATAATGGACTAAATGCCAGCCCCATTTACATGTTGTCCTTATAAGAGTTGCCTTGGTCATAGTATCTGTTCACAGCAATAAAACCAAAACTAAGACAGTCCAAGACACCAGCCAATACTTTCACCTAATAACTAAACACCTCTATACAAGACTCAAAACTTATGGAGAGCTTTATTATCCCACACAGGCCAGGAATTGTTTTACTGAGAAGAAAATGCACCCAAAACTAGGAATTCATGACGTTAAAGTGGGAAAAGGTCTATAAAAGTTTGCATGTACAAAGCACTCATTCAAAGGGATATTTTATTAAGCATCCATTTCAGAAGAATCTCTTCAATACTTTACTATACAGCTATTTCCTATTCCTGTATGTTTCAAAGAAATCTACTTGGTCAGCAGTCTCTGTGAAAGGGTTCCCAATTGTTGTCCTTGAAGTGTCTTTTTTTATTGCTGTTGTTTTTGTATCTTGTTTGTCTGTGGCAGGATAACAAATGCTATTGTTCCATAAAAACAAAAAGTAGGTGAAAAACAGTTCATCGTGTTTCTTTGTCTATCTACATCAGTGCATAATTTTGCATCTTTAAAATAAAGAGGTTGTCATTACTCCAGGATTTAAAACATCTTCTATTTCTTGCACCCTGTCTCCAAAATAATTTGAATAGAAAAAGAATATGACACATGTTATTAATTGCTTAAAAAGAAAAAAAAAAGATCCAACATCTCCTCTTTCACTAAAGTCTTGTATAGTATGATATTCTAATTGCTATTTAGAAGAAGAAGGAGACTAGGCCATCAGTGGGATGCCCTAATCCTCGTATATAAAATGCAAGCATCTAGCTCAGTGCATGTTTAATGTCAATAGATGGTGCTCCACTAAGGAAAGAAATTGATGCACAATTCTGCAAGATGGATGTTCATGTACTGTTCTCATTCTGTTTTAATTCAGACTACCATTAGTTAAGTATCAAATTAGTATTGTAACTCTCTTTAACTGTCCCTGAGTGGACAGGGTATAGACAGACAACTGATATGTTTGCATCCCCTTCTCTGGTTGTCAGGTAACTCTGACCAAGAACAGGCAGTTTACTAGGCTTGTCTATCTACAGCTTGAATGTCTCCACCCCATTTCCACAGCCTGCCTCTCAGCAATCTTCCCGAAGAGATGGTTAGAGCTTCCCCCCCCCCCCCCAGTCAGGAAACAAAGAGGCCTCTCTCACAGTGACAGAATTCTGCCAGTTCCGAGTATTAATGTCAAATGGTAGGTAGGTTTGTCTTTTTCTTTATATTGGCTGGAGCTTGTGGATTTGGAACGGACCTCTTTTAGGAGTGAAGTTGCTTCATGGCGGGGATAGATAAGAAGGAAGAGCTGGCAACAAGGTGTCAATAAAGCAACAGGGGTGAAGGGAGCAGGAGTATTAGGGAGAGAGAAGAGAAAGGAGGCAAAATATGAGATGGTGAGTTGTTACTAAATAAACGAATGTGCTTATTATTAACCCCCCAGTGAGTTGACTTCATAGCCACTACATTCTATGATGGCTCAACAAGCTGAGCAACATCTAAGCACTGCCAACTCCCACCAATCACACTTGACCCATAGGAAGGAGCCTGGTCAATCTGGAGTTGCTACCAATCTTGTTGAAACAGTACTGGCATAAAAGCCACATCTATTATGCCAACAAAATTTTTAAAGTGTTTTCAAATTCTTCTTAGTCTCCTTAAAGACGCCCTTTCTCAAAAGAATCATGCGTCCTTATCTCTTCAGGGATGAGGAAAGTTCTTATAATATAAAAGGATTTTGAAATTTTTGAAGCGTTTGAGAGACAAACAAGAATTGTGTTTTGTTTAAGTCTAAATGTTATACTCCTAGGGTTCCATTCCATATTTTTGAGGTAAAAACATCATTAACCAGACCTAAGTCCCAGTTTCCCCTCTATACATAGAAAATAATGCCACTCCAGCCCCAGAGGGCTGACATAAGGCTCAATAAAATGGAATGTTCACTTTCTTTACCTGTGTGGCTCTTGAACTTGTCTTGGACAACAAAACTGGGCTGAATAAAAGATGTTTACAGCTTTTCATTTTTCACAGTGTTTTTCTTTTTTTTTTTTAGGTTTTATCTAATTCTTAAAATCCAATATGATAGAGAGTTCAGACAGGTGTCACTAAACACATTCTACAAATGAGGAGCCTAAGAGCAGAGAAGATAAATGTCTCTGCTGCAAGCCCTGTGGGTAGGTAGAGGCAAGGGAGTGATAGCTGCCCAAGTGCGTTCAAACCTACCTCTGTAAGCTAAGCATTCCTGGCATTAGGATTGATTGTATATGCAGGGCGGCCACTACAACCTCAAAATTAACAAATGAACGATAGCACTGGTGTTTTCTATTTTAATAACTAAGACTTATTCTGTTTAAAATATTGGCGATTTTAAAACGGCAAGTATTCACGGGGTACGCACACACTATCTTCCCTATTTCTTCTGCTTTTCATCGTTTTAAAATCATCTTTTAAATGCGATATTTGGGGGGGTGCGTTAGCCAAAGCTACGAATGACAAGGTAAAAATGGACTTTCTATTGCCAATTCGTGTCTCACTGAAGAGTGAAATCCCTGCTTGGTATTAGATAAAAATACCTATAAATAAGTTATTGTTAATCACTAGATTTTAACAGGCAATTTTTGAATTGTATGCAACCATTCCCTCCAAATAAAAAATTTTCAAGTTATTTCTTTACATATATTTGTGCTCTCGGCAGAGCTTTATGACCCAAACAGTTTCATGTGAGTGATCAGGAATCCCTATGACCAGACAACGGTACCACACAGAAACCTGTATAAACAATGCCATCGGAAGGGTTACCCTATGGAAGCCCTAAAAAGTACACACTCGCACAACTGGCTGTGTGGATTTTGTCTATCAGCTTGTCAATCATTTAAGTTACTTAAGTAGCAAAAGTCCCTTTCGCATCAGAGCTGAATGAAGGTACTACAGGCAATTCTACTTTCTTGTCAACAGGACCCTCGTCCTAAAACATGTCTGTCCTTAATAACCCACTGGGTAGATTCCAGCACAGAGGCCAGGGCAGTCTGGGGCGTACTAACTAGGCACCTGATTCTCACACACCCTTCGCGTAATATTTTGCACTTTGTTCAGGTCTGGTCCAGGCCTCTCGCCTCTTTTCCTTACTCTAAAGCCATCAAGAGTCTGCACAGCGACCGGAATGTCAGGCAAAAGTGTTTCCCCTTCAGTCTGGGGGTGGGGGTGGGGGTGTCCTCACCTTATGCCCCTGGGGAGGGGGGGGATCAGTGCCACCAGGGCGGAGCGAAAAGACAGCGTGAGGTTGGCGACTTCCACGCCATCACCGCAGCCCCGGGCCTTCCCGCCTCCGCCCAAGCCGTGTTGGGGTGGGGGGTAGGGGGGTGTCCCCAGAGCTCAAAGCTGGGATAAGAGTGCAAAGGGGAAGTGATACAACGTGAGGACGAGAGGCGTGAATATGGGCACACACAGGGCATCTGCAGGTAGAACAACCCCGCCTTTCTCCAACTCGCTCTCCGGACCTGCCTGCAGCCCGACCACTGGGGGGTTCCCAGCGTCAGGACAAAGCTGTCGCGGCCTCTCAGAGAGCGCAGAGAAAGCTTGCCCCTGGCTCTCTCCCCTGGCCAGGACCCAGTCCCAAAGGACCTCGGGGACACGTCGGATAGGGAGAAAGGGGACCTCGGGCTGGGCGCCTGCAGTGCCTGTCCCTGGTGTCCCCACTGGGAGCCTGTGCTCACCTGTTCAGCACTTTGCGGATCCTCTGGCGCAGGCTAGCCCGGGAGGAGGCGGACAGGCTCACACCGCCGCTGCCCTCAGCTGGCAGGTTCTCGATGGTGGTCACCACATGGTTCGGCGGGGCTGGTGGCGGTGGTGGCTGCAGCTGGGGCTGCGGAGGCTCGGGAGGGATCATCGCGGCGGAGGCGGAGGTGGATGGCTATCAGAAGGCTGCCCCGCACATAGTGCGCGGGCTCCGGGCCCGGGAACACGCAGAGGACCCGGCCAAGCGGCCCCGGCCCGGGGAGGCGGTGCCGGTTGCGAAGCGACAAAGCGGGAGACACCGGAGGGCTCCGGCCGCCTCCTCCCAGCGCCGTGCTCTCGGGTTGCTACCCAGTCCCGGCTGCACACCCTCGCTCCGGGTGGCCGCTGCCACCTCCCTCCCGCCCCGGGCTCTTCTCGAGCTGCGACCCAAGTCCTGGCACACCCCGCCAAGTGGCTGCAAAGGGGGTCGGCGGGGATCCGGAGCTGCCGGGTCCTCTGCAAGGACCGTGCAGAGAGGGGAACCGGGCTGCCGGGTTTCGTCTTCCCTCCCAGTGCTTGGGCTTGTCCTGGCGGTGGCAGTTGCGGTGGCGCCGCTTCAGCTGGCGCTGGGTTCGGTTAGAAAGCTGCCGTCTGTGTCTCACGGAGTGAGAAACCAAGAGTGAACCTGGAGCGCCGGGCGGGGGCGCCGCGCCAACAGAGGGGGTGGGGGGTGGGGGGGAGGAATGCTCGCTCTGCTCCCGCCAGAGGGCGCTCCGGAGGTGCCTTGGTGTCCCCAACCCTCCTCCTGGCATCCAAAGAGGCCCCAGGTCTAGGATGCCCGACTGGTAGGTGAGTACTTTTGTCTTTTAAGCTGCAGTAGTGGGTGTTTCCTCACTGTGAAACTGGGGAGGATTCCTCTTGCTTCTGCGGAGGCTCTGCAGAATCCAGCACCACGGGCCCGGGACAGAGGCACAACCCAGAGACAGTTTGTGAGTCCAGGTTACAAATTGAGCACCTTAAATATCGCAACTGTGCTCATCTAGAATGGACCCGGAGGAAGAGGGAAGAGAAACAGTTTCTCACCAAAAATGCATACTGGGGATTGGGAAAAGTAAACCGAGTCACCCCAAAACAACTCCGTTTAGGCGACAGAGTACGGTGAAAGGAAAGCCAGTGAACTCTAAAGGCACTTCTGAAAATAACATAGAGGTCCTAGAAAGTTTCTTAAATTCTAGGACAAGGATACTCCTGAGTCTCCCATGGGCATTGTAAGAGTTAAATGAAGCAAACTGTCCATCAAGAAGGCCTGATGGCTCCTTCAAGGTCCTCCAGCTGTCAAAGAAATAACTTTGTTAGCTCCTGAAATCCTAGTCCATTTTCTTCCCAACGGACCTTGTCCCAGGCATCCCTTATACCTATTGATCTAGCTTTCAAACAGTAATTGACTCTGGAAATTTTTTAAAATGTCCCCTTAATCTAGATTGCCTGGGCAAGGATCTCAGGATGAGAATGATATGCATTTAAGTTTTGTCCACTTGGGTGCAGAATAGGGGATTGATCCCATTCAGTAAGTTTAACAGGAATATGTGTTCACACAAAAGCATTGATACTGCCACTGAATCCAAATGCTGCAAAGTCTAGCAAATAAAAACTACTGTTTAGGATGTTTGGGGACAAATAACATTCAAAAGTAGACTATGTATTCTCACAAGAGGGGGAAAAGGGAGAACAGGACAGCGGGTTCTTGTCATTAACAAAAACATTGGATAGATAGGCATGTACAAAACTTCTCCTGTCTATATTTAAGTATCTATCAAACCCAGTTTCTACCTGAACTGTCCCTAGGGCACCTTTCTACAAAATTCCACCCAGCTTGGAGCATTTTCCATTTTATAATTAGAATGCCACCTCGTGCCTTTCTTGGTGACGTTTCATTCCAGAATATTCACCCCAGATTTTCCAGGACAGGTGGAAGAATTACTACAAACAAGAACAAGGCTTGTAACCTTGTGAACATTAAAATTCCAATAGATTGCAATGAATTTGCCCTTGGGGGATGACCAAATCTAGCAGACAGGAGTAAAATTCGCTTCGGCTGGACCTGGCAGCAAATCCAGTAAGAATAGCTCTATTAAAAGAACATTTACTGTCATTTCAAGTGTCTCCCTTAAATGGCTGATTGCTTCAGTGCCCTCTTCCTCATGTTTGGCTAGATTCCTTTTGAATGTTTTTGGTATATCGCTACTCAATCCTGTGACTGCACTTCTGAGCCTGCATGTATGTATATATAAATATATATATACATTATATATACATAATATTATGTATATATACATATATATATTGAGTCAAGTGAGTCAAGAAGGGAAAAAACAAAGATGAGGAAATAAGATATGGGCTAGTGCTGGTTAGTTTATGTCAACTCAACACATGAGCTATCCAAGGGGAGGGACCTTCAATTAAGAAAATACTCCCATAACATTGGGCATGCAAGCCTGTAGAGCATTTTCTTAATTAGTGGTTAACGTGGGAGGGCCTAACCCATTGTGGGTGTGCTACCTGTTGGCTGGTGGCCCTGTGTTTTACAAGACAGCAAGCAAAGCAAGCCATGAAGATCAAGCCAGTAAGCATGACCCCCTACATGGCCTCTGTGTTAGCTTGCAGGCTCCTGCCCTGTCCAAGCCCCTGCCGTGACTTCCGTGATGGACTATGATGTGGACGTGTAAGCCAAATAAACTCTTTCCTCTGCAGTTTGCTTTTGGTCATATGTTTCATCGTAGCAATAGTAACCCTAACTAGTTCAAGGTATAAAACTCTAATCCTGCTGGTGAGAAAAGACCTTGGATTATCTCATAGCATAAATGGGTGGAACCTCTTGGACTCTGTGTTCCACACTCAGCTCTTAAATAGCTAAGTACTATGTAAGGGTACTTGAAAAAAAAAAAAAACAGATGCCAATGGTGCAAATATCATAGCAGGAAGTCTGACGTGGAATGAAAGTGAAAAGACACAGAAAACTTGTCTTCCTTCTTCCCTGCTACACAAGCACTGCTTCCTCTGTCTCTGATCTATTTCCCAAGACTTCTTATCAAATTGGGGTAGGGGTGGGGATAAAATCTAATGCTTAGTGGCAGCATATGGGTCTATAGCCACAGCTATGGCCTTGCAGCTTCCTGCAAACCCAGTCAGTAGCCCATTCAGGAGTTTTTCTTCCTGTACATCGTCTGAGCAGAGTCCTGAAGACACTCTGTCGAATACCTGGAGGAAGCAGAAGTTGGCTATTAGCTCAGGTACGCTTTTGTATAGTGTTGATTATTTTGCGGTCTTTCAACTCATGGAAGGATGTACAGTTTAGCCTAAAGTTCAGACCCCAGAGCCACTGGGCGTTTTGACCAGTTTGTTTAGCATAGGGTAAACTTGTGTTTTACAATGACAATAACATCAGAGTCATGCCCCCGAAGAACTTAAGACCAAATTACTAAGGGATTGCCTAGATGGTGTGGCTACAAATATCACATAGCCCATATATATCTTCCTTCTGTCGTTTTCTTAATAACTTTCTTTTTCTCTTCTGTCTTATTGAATCTAACACACATACACACACACCAACGCTGTCCTTGGTAAATGTTCTATTGCTATACAGAGATACTATAACCTAGGCAATCGATAAAAGAAAGCATTTAATTGGGACTTGTTTATAGTTTCAGAGAGTTTAAACACATGGCCATAATGGCAGGAAGCATGACAGCAAACAGACAAACACAGTACAGGAGAAATAGCTGCGGGCCACAGGAAGAGATACACTGGGCCTAGTTGGAACTTTTGAAACTCAAAGCCCACCCAGTAGTGTCACATGTCCTCCAACAGGGCCACACCTCCTAATCCTTCCTAATAGTGCCAGTCTCTGAAGACTAAATAACCAAATACAAGCATATGGATATCATTCTTATTCAAACCACCAAATTCCATTCCCTGGCCCCCATTTGCTTGTAGCCACACCATAATGCAAAAACGCACTCAATCCAACTTCAAAAGATCCTACAATCTATCACAGTACCAACATTGTCTAAAAGTCCAAAGTTCAGAGTCTCTTCTGAGACTCATGGCTATCTCTTACCTATAACCTCCAGTGAAATCAAAATTTAAAAAAGCAGATCACATGCTTTCAACATACAGTGGCATAGGATATATACTACCATTATGAAAGGGGTTGGGAAGGGAGCACAGTGAGAACATACTGGACCAAAGCAAGACTGAAAAACAAGGTGGGAAAATGCCAAACTCTCCTCTCTCTCTCTCTCTCTCTCTCTCTCTCTCTCTCTCTCTCTCTCTCTCTCTCTCTCTCTCTCAGGCTGGTTACACTCCCTGTGAACAGCATTTCCTTGGCAGGTGTCCCACAACTCTGGCATCTCCAACCCAATCCAGCTGTCACCTTCACAGTTCAACACAATGACCTCTCTGTACCTCCATGTGGGGACATCCCTGACACAGGCCTGGCCTCAACAGCTTGTCTTAGCTGAAGAGATTCCATAGCCACTTTCTTGTATCTTTGACTCTAAAGCTAGAACCACAGGACCAAAGCTGCCAAGTTCTGCTTCCTAGGGCTGGAACTTGCCCCCCCCCCCCTTTTCAATTACATCTGCATCAGCTTTCTATTGGTGATTTCCTTCACTGCCTATGTTTTTCTTTAATTCCTTTCCACAAGTTGGAATCTTGGCTGAGCTCACCAATCCCTTTATTCCCATTATCCGGACTTGTCTTTAAATTTTTTATCTCCTTGGACACTATACTTAGCTCCATTTCACTCCTTATGGCTCCTTTTTTCCTTGTTCAGCTTGCTCCCTTTCATTATAGATCTGCATAAGAGTGACCACAAATAACCACACAACACTGTAAATACTAGGCCGTCTTTAAATAGCCTCAGCCAAAACTCTTCAACTTAGCCTCAGGCAGATATTTAGAACGAGAGCAAAAGCAGCCATATTCTTTGCTAAAATATCATAAGCCCTGCTTAATGCATTCAATTGCTTTCCTAATCCAAAGTCCATACTCTACCAACAGTATCAGGCCTGTCCAGCCCTAGTCCCTGGCACTAATTTCTATCTTGGTCACAGTTCTATTGTTGTAAAGAGACATCCTTTTTTTTTTATTGCATTATGATGAGAAAAGTTACATGATTTCAATTTATCTGAATTTGTGAACATTTAAAAACATATTTTAAGTAAATAGAATTAAATCACATTCTTGTTTTCCTTTTGTACCCCAACTCCTCCCAGAGACCCCCC